>JACBKR010000717.1:0-62766 GCA_014218235.1 Colocasia esculenta
TGCCTTACTGAATATGAGTCATCACATGCACACAATATGGGGGAGTAATTTCAGGGTTGTTGAGTGAAATTCATGAGGGACAATCTCTATTTCTCATATGTTCTAATCTCACGAGAATGAAGCTCCAATTATTCTCTCATCTCATGTAGCACCCCGGAAAATTTAATAAGTAAAAAATTCGAATAAATGGAAATAAATAATTTCCACAAATCGGAGTATTTAAAACATACGTATCATTATCGTATGTGCAAAACCATCGGAAAATTCCGTAAAAATTATAAATAAACCTAAATATATCACTAAATGTTTCACAAAGAAGTTTGTGCCAAGCAAAATCAGATCATCCAAGTCTAAAGTGTTTTGCGACTTATTATCGTAATTCATGAATAAGTCGTAAAATCATTATCACACGTACTTGGATGAGTCAGAAAATTAAATAAAAATCATATATGGGATTCAAATAATATCTTATAATGACCCATCAAGAAATTTGGGCCAATAAAAATCATTTGGACTAGGTTTAAGAGTTATTGTGACCGATTATCCAAATAGGAAACAAGTCGGAAAACCGTTAATACGGAAATACGACGCAATCAAAAATGAAATAAAAGTGTTGGGGGACTTCCAACATTATATATTGATGACCCATTATCATAATTGGGCCAATGGGCAACATTTCGCCCAAAATCAAATAAAGCTAGAAAATAGAAAGAAATTCGTAACCATAAATAAGCTGAAATTAAAAGAGGCAATTAGAGTTGAATTGGGATGCAATCATGCATTCATGGCAACCCAATTCGTGCCTAACTATGAGGGGAGGTTTCCTAATGCCTCACACACTCAAAGGGAGGAGGAATCATCAAAATAGGAAACCAAACATCCAATCCTGAAATCCTCTTTTCCTAGTTATAATAGGACTCCTAAACACCACGGTTACTTAAATACTCTTCACCCAAACCCTAGGAACGAATTTAGAACTTGCTAGGGTCGTGTGGAGGAGCTCTTGGTGGCTGAGGAGCTGTGGAATGACCACAAGAAGCCGTTCTTCTTCCCCTTCTCGTCTGCTGCGACCTGCACAAACCACTCTCTTGAAGTCGCCCCAAGGTGAGTCAAACCTAAACCAAACCATGCAAGGCCTATATCCCTAGAAAGAGGGTCAAGTCTACGTTCTAACCCAAGTGGAATGCCCAAATTCCATGCAGTATACACGGAGTAGTAAGCGTTTTCCTCCAAGTGGTCTGAACACGGGTTTTCTGGAATAACGGGACTTCTTCAACCCAAAAGGTAGGTTTTCTCGAGTCAAACCTTAATATCCTATACCAATGTGTAGAGCATCAAGTTACGTTCATTCCCACTGGTTTCATCGAATTCCATTTAGTAGATCTTGATTTATAAGCTTTTACCAAAGTCGCGCACTGTTAGAGCTTTCCCCGTTCATAATATGTTGCATGTTTTCAATACCGAATTAGAGAAAGCTCATAACATGAATGTTATTCTACTAGATGTTCTCATCAGGTTTCATGTTGAACGTTTTGTCTAAATCTCTTTAGTTAGAGAGTTATAAGCATGGTAATAGGGTTGCTGCATAAAAACTACGTCTTCAGGTTACCCTTGGTCTGACCTTGTGTTCTCTGTGATCAAAGCCTATCGAAACCATCTTTATTGTTCAATTCCGATTTACTAAAAGTACCCTTGTATGTCTAGGTTGTTTTAAAACTGGTTTCGTGTCGTGACCTGGCCTCTGCATAGTGTTTGCTTAAATGGCTGTAACCTTTTCTACAGACCTCGGATTGATGCGCCGTTTTTTTTGTTTGATTCCTTATTCAAAGGGCTTCAATGTGGTATATTCATGTGTCAGATTTGAATTTGAAATTAGTGAGTTATGACTCTAGAAGTGGAAGGGTTGGGACTACATCTACTTCCTAAAGGCATATGTTCCGGTTTCTGTCGTTTTATGCCACTCTTCATATGTGTGAGTTTTGAACTATTATAGAAAGGTTCTACAAGGTATTGTCATGCTAACCCGAGGTCAGTTTAACATGGTGTCCAGTGTGTAATTGCATATCTTGTGTCTGAGCATTACATGATGTCTTTTAATGGCTTAAAGTGATTAACACATTTAAAATCTATAATTACATGAACGATATTCTAATTGCTCTCCTAATGACGTGATCATTCAGGAAACTTATGATTTACTCTTCTTACTATTCTAGCTTGACTAAAATGATAATTTTGTTGCCATAAAAATCTTGTAAACCATGATTTGTTAAACTGCATAGTTTTATGTCATGCCATCATTTTAAGTACTTTCCGTGAGTTAAGACCGATGCTTTGTGAATTGAGACACTCGTACATCACTACACACTTGCACATCTAGGCAGCCCTTTTCTTGGGAAATTGGAAACTCTCTACCGGTCATTCCGAATCGGTAGACTAGCGACCTTTTCTCCAAGGCCTCTGTAAATCTCCTCTGACCATGGATTCCCACATGGCCGACGAGTTGGTTGTACCATTGAAGTTCCCTGGACATAGCGTGCACTTCCTTTCTCATCTTGTTCTCGTGAGTGTGATTTACAATCTAGACTAAAGTCATTAATGTAAACATTGAACCAAAGTATAAATCATATCGTTATGCTGTCAAATTTATCTCTTGACCATTGTTATCATGAAATCATGTTCAATTACTTATTACTTGTTCCCATCATCATCATGAACATGACGTTACACATGCTACATCTTGAAACTCTCATTGGCCATTATTAATGACTGTGGGTATCTACATTTAAAATTTTACATGAGATGCTGACAGGGCACGACGTGTGTCCAAGGGCTCCAATCTAGCCCTAATGACGGCGAGTCATAGATATACTGTTAACCATGAGGTTTAATGATTACTGGCGTTGCATCTGCGCTGGGAGTACTTTCTTGCTTGTTGAATGATAGATACAATACCACATACACGTGTCCTGGTGTACATTCTTGATGGATCTTTTCTCGGTGTACATTAGTGTCTACGTGCCAGATTAGTGTTACTTGATCGTGCTCGTACATTGTTGCTTGTTGCTTGCGTGATATGGCCATCCTGCATTTAATGCAATTAGTGATATCTTGCGTTCTTGACATCAAGTGAATTCTTGCGTGCTTGTACAAAGTGATCTATTGCTAGTTCTATCTTGTCATCTTGTTCACAAATCTCGTTCTATCATAATCACTCTCTCTAGCTTGTTTTATATATCATGTTTTAACGAGTTTTTATTCATACTTGCATATCATTCATCGTACTTGCCTAGTTCTAAAATGTTAATCACTTATATCATTGCCCGCACATTGAGATATAAATCCTACTGGGCTAGTTTGCTCATTCCCTACTTTTACCCAATCTAGGTGACCATGAAGTGTAAGAGGAAGAGCAAGTCGAGGATGGGAATGCGTCCGAGTGAAGAGCGTTCCAATTATGAGTCTACCTATAGTTGGTTTATTTTGAGCGTTAGATTTGTGTTGTAGGAAGTGAGGTATTATGTACTTTCGCTTTTATTGAGTCTTAGTCCTATAATAGTTTTCATTTTTAATATAATTTGAATACAATTTATATTGAGTTCAACATTTGGGCCCTATTGTGATGTGGTGTTGATACACATTTAGCGCGTGCTAGCTAGAGGCTTATTTGCCAACTGTCCACGTCTCGAATCATCGACTCGAATTAATTCGAACTAATATCCGCTGCGTAATTCTCGGGACGTGACAGTTTAGTGGTATCAGAGCCTAGGAATACCAAATAGGATATGTCTCAGGAATAGGAGATACCTATGGAACCTAGGTCATGAAAAATTAAATACAGTTCCTGGTGAGAATGGGTAGAGACTGGGAATATGTTAGAAAGAATTAAATCCTCCTACCCATTGACTCTTATAATGTATCTAGAGACATTAATTGGTTTCCATCCTTTTCTCTCAGGAACCCTCATAACACTCTCACTCAACTGCAATGGCTCGCAACCAGTGGCAAGCTATGCAAGACACTGTGGCTAAACTTACTCAAGCCCTGCAAAATGTAGTTCAGGTTGGAAATCAGGCTGCAGCTGCAAGGACGGAGCCGGTGATCTACACAGAATTTTAGGAGTTTGAACCCTCCTCGTTTCTCTGGATCCCCTGACCCAGATGAAGCAGAAAATTGGCAAGAGGAGATCGAAAGGATTTTCCAAGTAATGCAATGCACTAATAGGGAAAAAGTGGTACTGGCCACTTTCCAATTTACTAAGGATGCTCGAGCATGGTGGAAGGCCACCTCGGCCCACCTGCCAAATGTAGCTGAGCTAGAGTGGGCCAGATTCCTGGAGATATTCGAGGAAAGTATTTCTCTGAGAGAGTCAAGGAGAAGAGGTAGCAGAGTTTGCCGCAATAAAACAGAAGGGATGTCTGTGGCTGAGTATGAGGCTCAGTTCGCACGACTTGCTGTATATGCCCCACATTTGGTGGGAACAGAAAGATTAAAGGCTAACTGTTTCATGGACGGGCTCAGGCCCATGTTCATTGAAATGCTCGGACCACACAATATTCAAACTTACACTGAGATGGTCCAAAGAGCTCAACTGGTAGAAGATACTATGGCTAAGGTGGAAGGCATGAGGGGAAGGACATCTCAAAGCCGACCTTTACAAAAAGGGGAGCAGTCGATACAACTGGAACTTTCCCCAATAACAATAATAACAACAACAAAAGGCCAACCACTGGGAAGGATTATGGCATGGAGAAAAAGATCAAGTAGAAGAAACAATGACGGTGGAGTATTGTAAATTTTGCAACAAGCTTGGGCACCATGCGGACAAGTGCTGGAAGAAGGCCGGGGCTTGCTTAATATGTGAAAGTCATGAACATCGTATACCAAACTGTCCCATGCTAAAAGACCAAGCTGGAAGGAACCAAGAAGTGGTAAAGCGTCAGGGACGGGTGAATGCAATGACGCAAGTGGCTTCCGGACGGAGGTATGATTGTTAAACGCCTAGACTGATCTTATGATGTTTTTCTTATTAGTACATTCTAAGTGGGGGAGATCATTAAGGAAGAGATTAGGAATATTCTAGTAATTATACCATAAGTTCATCCGTAGGATTAAGATGGAGTTATGTCAACTGTGAAAGAAAATAGGAGTGGAAGGAACCAAATGAATAGTACGGTGGCCATAGGTGTAAATGTTGGACTAGCATCCACGATGTGGAAACAGTTATAAGATGTAAATCCGAAACGAGCTCAAGAATCATAACTATCAAAAGCTAATAAATGATCTATGAATTTGGGGACCAAATTCTCTTAAGTGGGGGAGGGTGTAGCACCCCGGAAAATTTAATAAGTAAAAAATTCTAATAAATGGAAATAAATAATTTCCACAATATCGGAGTATTTAAAACATACGTATCATTATCGTATGTGCTAAAACACATCGAAAATTCCGTAAAAATTATAAATAAACCCTAAATATTATTACTAAATGTTTCACAAAGAAATTTGTGCCAAGAAAAATCAGATCATCCAAGTCTAAAGTGTTTCGCGACTTATTATCGTAATTCATGAATAAGTCGTAAAATCATTATCACACGTACTTGGATGAGTCAGAAAATTAAATAAAAATCATATATGGGATCAATTATATCTTCTAATGACCCATTAAGAAATTTGGGCAAATAAAAATATTTGGACTATGTTTAGAGTTATTGTGACCGATTATCCAAATTAGGAAACAAGATGGAAAACCGTTAACACGGAAATACGACGCAATCAAAAATTAAATAAAAGTGTTGGGAGACTTCCAACATTATATATTGATGACCCATTATCATAATTGGGCCAATGGGCAACATTTGGCCCAAAAATCAAATAAAGCTAGAAAATACATAGAAATTCGTAACCATAAATAGCTGAAATTAAAAAGAGGCAATTAGAGTTGAATTGGGATGCAATCATGCATTCATGGCACCCAAATTCGTGCCTAACTATGAGGGGAGGTTTCCTAATGCCTCACACACTCAAAGGGAGGAGGAAATCATCAAAAATAGGAAACCAAACATGCCAACCTGAAATCCTCTTTTCCTAGTTATAATAGGACTCCTAAACACCACGGTTACTTAAATACTCTTCACCCAAACCCTAGGAACGAATTTAGAACTTGCTAGGTCGTGTGGAGGAGCTCTTGGTGGCTGAGGAGCTGTGGAACGACGACACAAGAAGCCGTTCTTCTTCCCTTCTCGTCTGCTGCGACCTGCACAAACCACTCTCTTGAAGTCGACCAAAGGTGAGTCAAACATAAACCAAACCTTGCAAGGTCTATACCCCTGGAAGAGGGTCAAGTCTACGTTCTAACCCAAGTGGAATGCCCAAATTCCATGCAGTATACACGGAGTAGTAAGCGTTTTCCTCCAAGTGGTCTGAACACGGTTTTCTGGAATAACGGGACTTCTTCAACCCAAAGGTAGGTTTTCTCTCGGCCAAACCTTAACATTTCTATACCAATGTGTAGAGTATCAAGTTAACTTTCATTCCCACTAGTTTCACATCGAATTCCTTTAGCAGATCTTGATTTATTAGCGTTTTGCCAAAGTCGCGCACTGTTAGAGCTTTCCCCGTTCTTAATATGTTGCATGTGTTTCAATACCGAATTAGAGAAAGCTCATAACATGAATGTTATTCTACTAGATGTTCTCATCAGGTTTCATGTTGAACGTTTTGTCTAAATCTCTTTAGTTAGAGAGTTATAAGCGTGGTAATAGGGTTGCTGCATAAAAACTACGTCTTCAGGTTACCCTTGGTCTGACCTTGTGTTCTCCGTGATCAAAGCCTATCGAAACCATCTTTATTGTTCAATTCCGATTTACTGGAAGTACCCTTTATGTCTAGGTTGTTTTAAAACTAGTTTCGTGTTGCGACCTGGCCTCTGCGCAGTGTTTGCTTAAATGGATGTAACTTTTTCTATAGACCTCGTATTGAGTGTCAATTTTTTTGTTTGATTCCTTATTCAAAGGGCTTCAATATGGTATTTCATGTGTCAGATTTGCATTTGAAATTAGTGAGTTATGACTCTAGAAGTGGAAGGGTTGGGACTACATCTACTTCCTAAAAGGCATATGTTTCGTTTTCTGTCGTTTTATGCCACTCTTCATATGTGTGAGTTTTGAACTATTATAGAAAGGTTCTACAAGGTATTATCATGCTAACTCGAGGTCAGGTTAACATGGTGTCCAGTGTGTAAATTACATATCTTGTGTCTGAGCATTACATGATGTCTTTTAATGGCTTAAAAGTGATTAACACATTTAAAATCTATAATTACATGAACGATATTCTAATTGCTCTCCTAATGACGTGATCATTCAGGCAATTTATGATTGACTCTTCTTACTATTCTAGCTTGACTAAAATGATAATTTTGTTGCCATAAAAATCTTGCAACCATGATTTGTTAAAGTGCATAGTTTCATGTCATGCCATCATTTTAAGTACTTTCCGTGAGTTAAGACCGATGCTTTGTGAATTGAGACACTCGTACATCACTACACACTTTCACATCTAGCAGCCCTTTTCTTGGAAATTGGAAACTCTCTACCGGTCATTCCGAATCGGTAGACTAGCGACCTTTTCTCTAAGGCCTCTGTAAATCTCCTCTGACCATGGAATCCCACATGGCCGACGAGTTGGTTGTACCATTGAAGTTCCCTGGACATAGCGTGCACTTCCTTTCTCATCTTGTTCTCGTGAGTGTGATTTACAATCTAGACTAAAGCCATTAATGTAAATATTGAACCAAAGTATAAATCATACCGTTATGCTATCAAATTTATCTCTTGACCATTGTTATCATGAAATCATGTTCAATTACTTATTACTTGTTCCCATCATCATCATGAACATGACGTTACACATGCTACATCTTGAAACTCTCATTGGCCATTATTAATGACTGTGGGTATCTACATTTAAAATTTTACATGAGATGCTGACAGGGCACGGCGTGGTCCAAGGGCTCCAATCTAGCCCTAATGACGGCGAGTCATAGATATACTGTTAACCATGGGGTATAATGATTACTGGCGTTGCATCTGCGCTGTGAGTACTTTCTTGCTTGTTGAATGATAGATACAATACCACATACACGTGTCCTAGTGTACATTCTTGATGGATCTTTTCTCGGTGTACATTAGTATCTATATGCCGGATTAGTGTTACTTGATCGTGCTCGTACATTCTTGCTTGGTGCTTGCGTGATATGGCCATCCTGCATTTAATGCAATTAGTGATATCTTGCGTTCTTGACATCAAGTGAATTCTTGCGTGCTTGTACAAAGTGATCTATTGCTAGTTCTATCTTGTCATCTTGTTCACAAATCTCGTTCTATCATAAGCACTCTCTCTAGCTTGTTTTATATATCATGTTTTAACGAGTTTTTATTCGTACTTGCATATCATCATCGTACTTGCCTAGTTTAAAATGTTAATCACTTATATCATTGCCCGCACATTGAGATACAAATCCTACTGGGCTAGTTTGCTCATTCCCTACTTTTACCCAATCTAGGTGACCATGAAGTGTAAGAGGAAGAGCAAGTCGAGGATGGGAATGCGTCGAGTGAAGAGCGTTCCAATTATGAGTCTACCTATAGTTGGTTTATTTTGAGCGTTAGATTCATGTAGTAGGAAGTGAGGTATTATGTACTTTCGCTTTTATTGAGTCTTAGTCCTGTAATAGTTTTCATTTTTAATATAATTTGAATACAATTATATTGAGTTCAACATTTGGGCCCTATTGTGATGTGGTGTTGATACACATTTAGCGCGTGCTAGCTAGAGGCTTATTTGCCGACTGTCCACATCTCGAATTATCGACTCGAATTAATTCGAATTAATATCCGCTGCGTAATTCTCAGGACGTGACATCTCAGCCTTTTAATCTGATTTGTCAAAGCTCTTGTCGACTACCCCAAACCCTCCTGTCGACAGTTATGCCTCCACAGAACCCAGATTTTGAACCCTGTGTGCATTTGTCGACAGGCTCAAACTAGCTGTTGACAGCCAGGCACAGTTTCTGATCTCCTTGAACTCAATACTTTCAGTATGTGTGCATCTGTCGACAACCAACACCCATCTGTCGACAGCCATGCTCTGTCTGAACTCAAAAATCTCAAGCTGTGTACATCTGTTGACAGGCTCAGACCAGCTGTCGACAGATACACTTTTCACAGGCAATTCCTTATTCTTTCTCAACATCCTTCATGAGCATGTTCATCCCTTTTAGGTAAGGTGCATCTTGGGTACTTACTTGTGTTTTAATCTTTCATATCCACATAATATCAAAGATGTTGTCTGAATCACAATGATTTTGACATACTATTCTTGTATGAGTCTAGGTTGTATCATTCGGAGTACATTGGACAAATCTAATGGATCTAACCTAACTCACTTGAATAACTCCCTTGTGGGAAATCATTCTTCTCAAGTGACTTCATAAGTCCTATGGTCATTGAACTTTATGTCTTGCAATGGGTGTTAACCATAAATACTCTTTGACCTTGATTTTCAAACACAAAAAGGGAAAAATGGAGAAAAGCTACCTATTTCTAACAATCAAAGAAAATGTACCACAAATAATCACAGGAAAAGGCAGAGCAATGCTGTGTATTGCTGAGTAACCGGGGACATAGGCATCAAAAATGTCTGTCTTCGTGTCAAATAACTTATTATCTCTGTAAAATGGTATGATGGTCACTTCCACTAAGTAACTGGGGGTACGGGCATTCCACATGTCTATCCTCACATCAAAAGGTGTTAGTGATCCTAATTACCACTTTTCCCATTGAATTTCCCGAACCAATTCAAAGTTGAAATAGAGTGAAGCCTCCAAATTTTGATAATCACGGGTACTTTGATGTTTATGGTTACCTACGCATGTAGACATCTTTTTCATAAATCATTTGACCATCACCCACTAGGAACTATGTATTTCTACAATGGTTTTTATTCAAAGGGGTTATCTTTTTTTCATAAGCTTTGGTACGATGTCTTCTTAATGCTCCAACTTGAGACTCCTAGGGTATTATCTCTCAACCATTGAAGATTTTTGACGTGTCTTAATATTCATTGGTATGCAATTTTAAAATGTGTATATACCTATTTTACACCTTATCTACACTTTGGACGTTCATTGCCTAAAAAAAAAATATCTGTCAAAATCTCAATTTGGCACAATTCACAGATGAATATTCATCTGTCGATAGCCTGTGGCCAGGGAAGTCAAGAAGCCCAACCGCTGCACTGTTTCGGGCTGGATTTTGTGGGCCCCTTCTGTTCAAACTCTTACCTAAATTATTCAAAATGGAACCCACGCCCTTTCCTTTTTTCCCCACTGCCAAACCACCCTCCTCCTTCCTTCTAAACCCCAACCCTTCTTCTCCAGGGCGCCAGACCTAGTTTTCGGCCCTCCTGGTTCTTCTTTCCTCCTTGTGTCACCTTTTCTTTTCAGAGCCCTCTCAGCTCCGACCTTGTCTTTCTCATGGCTCCCAAGGGAAAACGTCCCGCTTCTCGTCGCCGTCCCATCTCTCCAGAAGCCGCGATGGCTCCGGGGCTTCTTCTGAGCGCCGAACCAAGCATCGCAATGATCGGTTGCCCGAGCTAGTTGTCCCCCATGTATGCAACTCACCATGGTTCCGGGAACCTTCAGCAAATTTGTGCAGCCCCGCTATGTTGATTTTCCATCTTTGGGAGACATGTTTCCCAATCTCCAGGCCCTGTTTGACACCCAGGGCTGGACCGTTTTTCTCTACTCTCACATGCAATACTCTCCACTGCTGTGACAAAGTTTTTCAACAATCTTGGCTTGTCTCCAGACGGGCATCTTTACACATCCGTCAAAGGTACCCCCTTCAAGCTTACTCCAAGCCTTTTTAGCACTGCTCTTCAAATTCCCAACTCCAGGGCAGATGTTATTCTAAGTCATCCCTCTGCCTCCGAGTATTACCACCTCATCACCCTCCAACCTTATGATGCAACCAAGGATGTTGTCAAGCTCAATGCCAATTCCTTTCCCCCACTGAACCGCATGATCCATCACATCTTCACCACCTTGATTGCTCCAAAGCATGGTAGTTGGGAACTCGTCACTGAGGTTCATAAATAACTTTTTTCTTCTTCCTCAAGTGCGAACAAATCAACTTGCCTGAACTCATGCTTCACCTGATCCGTTAATGCTTCTACAACCCCAGGAGATCAATGCCATATTCTTGCCCAATCACTTCCCTTCTTCTCTTCATTGGGATCCATATTCTTGATAGTGGGCTTGTCACCCTTAAATCCCACAGTGCATTTGATCTCACTGCTGCCATCGAATGGGCTATAAACTTGTTGATGGAAGAGTCACCAGAACTCTTAAGGGTCAGGAAGATGATCCTCTAGTGATGAGGATATTGCTGATGATGTTGACCAAGCAGAGCCAATGGATGCTCAGGGCAATGAGGATGAAGTTGCAGAAGACCAAGCGCCTCAAGAGCATTCTCTTAGAGATTTCATATCTGCTCAACTGGCCCAAATGCAGCAACAAATGACCACTAGATTTGCTCAGCTCAATGCTTGATTTGGTCATGTTGATACTAGGATGGATGCACTGGCTGACACTCATATGCAGATTCAACATCGGCTCACTCGGCTCTCCGCAGAATTTCATGAATCTCGTCATCCCAATGTGTCTGGGACTGACAATGCTTAGAGAGTCTGAGTTGGGTTTGTCTGGGTTCACTAGTTCTTCCCTTTACTAGGTTTTTGGTCATGGGATACTTTGTCATTTATGTCAGTCCTGTTATCTTCTTCTTTTGCATTTCTTTGAGTCATGTCATGGACATCATTTTGTAACTGTGTGCACTGAATGCTCACTCAATGAAATTCACAGTTATCTTTCTACTTTTTATTCATGTGTGCATGAGACTTGTCTTTTGGATGTTGAAAAAAGGGGGAGAAACTCAATTGTGCATAAATTGAAAATTTTGTCATCATCAAAAAGGGGGAGAATGTTGGGTTCACATGTGTGATGTTTGTGATTACATGTTTTTGATGATGAAAAATATAAATTGATGTTGTGTGATGATTAAAACATGAGGACATTGGCAAGTCAAGCAACATATCAAACCATGCTTAAATTTGATCATCTATATTCATTATATCTCACTAACAATGTTCTTTGATGTAGGTGTGATTGTATGCAAAACCAGTGTTAAAATCAAGAAAAAAAGCTCAAGAAAAAGTCATTAAGCAAGTACCTATCGACAACAAAGCACATGGAAGACATACAAGTCACTGGAAATTCAAGTAAAAGAATAGCTGTCGACAGATGCAAGCTGCCTGTCGACAGATTGAACTAGTTCTGAAAGCTGTAAGCACTGTTGAAGTGTGTCTGTCAACAGATGCAAATCGCCTGTCGACAGCTACACACATGAAAGTCTTCTCCCGGAAGTTCAGAGTTCTGGAAATTGAGAAACTGTCAGGATCTGTCGACAGATGAACAGTGGTGCTGTCGACAGACGTAGAGAATCTTCAAATCCGAGAATTAGTTATGTTCCGTATTTGGGTGTTTCCTTTTACCACATCCCTCCTAACTTGGACACCCATGTATATAGAACATAAAGAGGTATTTTCGTAGAAAGAGGCAATCATACCAAACCCTAAACAAAAAACCAAGAGAGAGAGCTTCTCCTATACTCTGCTTCAACCCTCCATCTAGGGAAAGAAAGAACCATCTTCCGAATGGAGTTGAAGCTGGTTTGTCCATTCTTCAAACCTTCTCCATCAACTGATACCTATCAAGACGGAGCTTGAAGTTCATCTGGATGACCAACTTGAAGAGTTCCATCTTAGGATTTGATTATACAACTCTGAACTCCTCTCTGCTTCTACTTTTTCATACTCTGTGTGTGTGGCAGTGGGTCAAGCGTCTCTTGTGCTTGATCTACGTGTGTGGTGTTGTTCTGATCGTGTGTTTGCATCAGACAACATGGTGTGTGTGTGTTGTAGTGATCAAACTTGCTAATAAGCAGTTTTTCTGCGTGTGTGTGTGGACGGTGGACGTAGGATACACAAGTTGTGTACTCTGAACCACCTTAAATCTTCGTGTCCTGTGGTTTGCACGTTTTCACGATAGATGATTGGTAGGCACGTTGATTCTACATGAACTAGATAGGTTGTTCATGTTCTTATTCACAACAAGCACACACTTTGCAATTCGAATTCAAATTAAATTTCTTTGAGATTTCGATAAGTCTGTGTTTCCATCGAAAAGAAGGCATCAGTGTTTCTAGTTTATGGCAATCAATTCAACCCCCCTTCTAGATAACCATATTGGATAATTCCGCGCATCTTTCAGGGTTTAGTCTAATTCGGTCTCAAATCACGTGCATAATAAGAAGAACGTAAAAAGCCCTAACTGTGCGCGACTTAAGGAAAACGACTAATACTCCATGTATACTCCATGAAAATTAGGCAAATCAAGTGCAAATGAACCTAGACTCGAAGCTCTACAAGATGGTATTGGTTTATTATTCTTGGCCCGAGAACACCAACCTTTATGAAGATCTAAGAGCAGTCGATGTTTCGGACATAGCAGAGGATGAAGGGGGATGAAGCTCCGGTTCCCAGCCTTTCTCCTCCTCCTCTGAAGCCATAGCCCGCCTCCAAATGACCCCAACTCGTTGCCAAACCTTCCCAAGAGTTTAGTGACGAGTTCTTATATATTTAGGGTGTATTTACATGTCCTAATGGGACTAGGAAAGGGGGCTGCGAATTCTGCTTTCTACTTTCCAAAATCTGGGATTCTCTCACCCAAAAGAGGTAGCTACACCATGGGAAGGTGTCATACAGGGTTGGCCATGATTTGGCTTGCCATGCATGGCCATTACCACTAATTTTAACCCTAATTTACCCTCCCTAATCACTGCATAATTACATACACGAATTTATGGGTATTTTTTATCCCAATTTTTATCCTTGGGCCAAATGTGATCAATTGGCCCAATCTTGTTAATGGGTTATTATACATGATGTTGTAAGTCTCTCCAACATGTTTATTTATTTATGGTCGGGTTATTTTTCCGCGTTAATAATTTTTCGACTTAGTTTCTAAATTCAAGTAATTTGTCACGTGTGACGTACACCTGGCCAATAGGATTTTCATTGCATGAATTTCTTCGTGGAACACTTAGGGACAATATTTGGGGTTGATTTATAATTTTTACAGAATTGTCCGATGTGTTTTCTCTTGTATGCTAATGGTACATAAGTTTTATCATTTCGATAAATGCGGAAATTATTTATTTTGATTTTTTCTAATTTTTTAAAATATCTAAATTTTTGAGATGTTATAGACGGCAACATGTGTGCCGTTGACTGCATGGCTAGGGGATATAGACGTCTAGATCGATGGACGCCTACTTCCTGTTAACGACACAATGTGGCCGTTTACTTCTCCAGTTATGTTGCGATTCCAGATCTGAAAACGGCTGCGTTTTCTCTGGTTCTTGATTAGGAAACCTATCCCTAACGGTAGGAAACCTAATGCTAAGTGTACCCCGATCCATTAGCCCTATAAAACCTAATGTTTTCGGCAAGATTAGGTCTTTTGGCTTATGAGAAAACCTAGGGCTTTTTAGGAGAAAAATCAGTTTTTGCAAGGCTTGATCCAGCGTGTGTGGGGTTCTTCCAGTGATCTATTGCGACTGGAAGGAGCTCTTGATATTGAGGAATCTTCCGCGACTCCGGAGATCCATCTGCATCAACAAAAAGACCGGACTTGGGAAGAGATTCTACACCTTCTTGGCTTGGCCGAGGAGGGCTTCACCAACAAAATTAGATCTTCCTAGATTTATTTATAGGCAAGTAATTGAGGGTTAACATCCCTAGACATGTCCTTAGGTCTCAGGAATTTTACAGATTTTTATTCGTGTTCTGGAACCCCCAATTCTTCTTTTATTTAAGTTCGGTCTGCACTTCTGCAGATAGGAGGTTGATAGCAACCTTGTTGCCGCCAAGTTCCTGAGTTGACGGCAACATCTTGTGTCGTTAACCCTTGTTGGCGACAAGGCCTTGCCGTCAAGTTCATCTATTTTCTGTAGAACTATATGTTGATCTCTGTACTGTGATTTTGACTGTTTGAAGGTCTGTGGATGCTGTAAAAATTGTGATTGGGCAGGTATGGGCTTTAGGTTATATCATGAGGTTCTGTCATTTTCTGAGCATGATTATTGTAACGACCCAGAATTCGCATTACCAGTAACAACCAGTAACCCGAATTCTGACCCGCTAACCCACGAGAGAAGCTCGGAAGGGTAGGAAGTGAAAGTCCGAGGAGACTATATGTAAGAAGATACACACCATGCAAAGCAGTAAAATTCCACTATATGAACATAATATATACAACTCAGAGTCTGAGCAAAGTACAGAGTACAGGAGTACAACAAAAAGGTACTACTCACTGCAGCTAGGGAGCACCAACACCGGAGTGCTAGACTCGCCTGGAACGGGAGTCGACGAAGACCCACCTGAAAGGGAAGGGAGTGAGTCTCAAGAAAAGAGACCTAGTAGGGAAAAGTAACCCCACCGGTAACAGAACTAAAGTGCGGAAAGTAAAAACTGAAAGTAAGTACACGTCGCACCACAACACAAAACTGTAAACCACGCGGCTCAGTAACACACACTCACACACACAGTAAGTAGGACTCAGCTAGGGTCTGTGGCTCGGTGTCCCGTCACCACAGAGGCTCTCAACCCCAGCCACGTGTGCACACTACAGACGCTCTCTCTCGCGTCTGGTCCACGACCGATTTTTCCCCTACGCTTGACCCTAGCGGTAGAGAAGGGGCTCCATGGAGACGGCTCAAAACCACCAAAAGGAGAACGCACAGGACAGAGTCGCACTCGATGCCCTGACTCACTAGCGGGGAACAACCGCACACTAGTCGTCTAGACGGAGTCGCCACCCACGCCAACACACAAAACGGGTACACGGTAACGCAACGCGCGTACAACAGACGGAACACACTCAACGTCTGAAACCCCGTACATAAGTAAACACCTCGTGCCACAAACAACTACTCAAATGCACAGGCAGAGTCACACTCTAAGCCTGGCCCACTTGTGCTATTAGGGCGGACATCACATGTCAATCGCCTCTAAACACACAACTTAAGTCTGCTGGGACACAGGAGATTAACGGCCACATCGATTGCCGCCAACATGAGGTAAACGGCACTCATCATGTCGTTTATCCTGATTAAACGGCAATCGACCTTGTCGTTTAAATCACCCCTGAAGATCTCAACGTCAACAGATGTGGACGTTGATATCTTCAGTCCCCTAAACCCAGAACTGAACCGAATCAGTTCAAATGGGCTGATCCACCCACAGACCTCGACTGATGGAGGGAAACACTTCCTCTCATCATTCCACACTACCAGAACATCTAAATAGACAATCTAACACCTAGATTATCCAAACCACCCTCAATTCCGGCATGATATATAACCCAAACCCTAAACCATGATTTGCACATCATTCAGTAATTAGACATGCTGGTTTGCTGGGGAAGGTTATAGGGGTTAAGTCCCTACCTCAGAACGCCTTAAGAATCCCCAAACAGCCACTACTTGAGCCGGATTCCCTCGAAGACTCCGCGCGAATCGCACCAAAACCACATGTTTCCTGCCCGATCAAGCAACGCCACACGATCCAGGGGCTTCCCACGAGCTCAAATCAACCAACAGGAGCTGCGGAAATCAAGAAAAGCAAAGGTGGAGAGGAAGGAGAGGAAAAGAGAAAGATAGGTTCTGCTCTCGGGCTGCCCTATTTCAACAGGACTGGTTAGTCGACGTCAACATCACTGGTCGCCTACTGAACCGCCAACAGACTAACGTCCACATCACATGTCGTTGAGTTCAACATCAGACGTCCACATCGCTGGACGCTGACTCTGACTCAACGGCAAGCCTTGGCCGTCAACCCCAAGTCAACGACAATGGTCTTGTCGTCGACCACACAGAACCACTACAGACCCAATAAGGATCCACTAAAGACCCAGACCTTACAATTATATTTAATATAATTTGAATTGATGAAATAAGCATGATTTGACTATGTTTAATTCTGAATAAATAGATTCGTTGCATGTTAGTGTTTCATAAAATTTCATGATATTAGGGTTACTGTTTTTAGGTTTAGAACTATTAGAACCGACTATTTTGCTATTGACCATGTTAAAGTGAATATTTTGTTAAAATTGCATGGAATCTGTTTAAATTATTAAAATTAGTTTTACTGTTTTGAAAAATTTGAAAAATTGGACATATTCCATATTACATGTATAGAGTCTGTGATAAAAAAATTTGATACTATTTTGACTCCTGTGGGTACTGTTTGCTTTTAACAAGGATAATTAGGTCATGTTAAGCATGTTGACCTAAATTATGTAAATTCCAATGTTTAGCAGCATGATTAGGCTCTATTATGGTTTAATTGTCACTGTGAAACAATAGTGTTATGGCCTGTAACCTGAGATATGTGTATTTGTTTAAAGTGCATGTGAATGAGTTATATAGTGCATGTGAATAATGTAAACTATGTGATTATGTGTTAATGTGTAATGTGTGCCATAATTGACACTGCTACCATAGAAGGCTATGGAGCCGTACTATAGTAAAGTCCCTATGGGAAGGCTCATGTGTATGTGATATCTTATGGGCAGTAGGATGAAGTACTGGAGGTGGACAAGTACCACTAGTTAGGGTGGAGAGGGCTTCTCTCGTTTCTACACACATTACCAAGATTCGTCACTGTATTGCCTAGCTGACGAGTATGTGTTATGTGAATGTGTGTCCTTCTTTATGGTGGTTCGGACTATGTGTCACGGCAAATTAAGTGTAAAGTGTGAAAAGTGTGAATGAAATGTGAACATGTGATAGTGTTATGTGAATGTGATAGCATGTGAAAAGATGTGAAACCATGTGAATGTGATATAATTATGTTAAAACTACAAGCTAAAGATGTGAATAAGTGTTATAAAAGCATGTGAAAATGATTACATATCATGCTAGGTTTGCTAGTTACTATGTGCATCTTTCCATGATCTAATTGTGTATAATTGTGAAAGGATATGAATAGAATTTGAAACCATGAATAATGTTATATATTATGTGTAGAAAGCATGTGTAGGTTGTTCATGTGTATTTACTTAATTAACATGAAGCATGTGCCATGTGTTCCCCTTATTGTTCAAAAGATTAGCATATTTGTGTGATATGTGTAAGGATGTACCTTTAGATTGCTTGCTGAGTCTTTTTGAAAGACTCATACTTGCTTTAACATACAGGTGAGACAGGTATCCTCATTCTTGAGGAGGACTTAGTGAGGAGTGACTCCGAGCGTGAGGAGTAGCTGCTTGGAGTTGTTTGCGCGTAGTTTACATTTACTTTTACTAGTATGTGGACATGGACAATGTTATTTCATATGGACTTGTAATATTGTGGACATTTGTATATTCATTCATTGCTATATAGACTATGGAATTATGTGAATGATGAGGGAATAAGACTTCTCTTTTATTTCCGTTGTACTCTTTGTTATTATGTACATCTCGACCTATTATGTTGTGTTGGGTAAATGTCCCACGTAATGATGCCCTTATTGATGTGGATTGGTATTATCGTACCGGTATAAGGAGGGTCATTACAGAGATTGGTATCAAATCCAAGGTTGAGATTGTACATGAAAAACCATCATCTTCACAATATTGCAAAGTCTTTATAGAATTTGTCCATATATATGGAAAATACCTAATAATTAATTAAAGATAGTTAAGCAAATGGTTAGGACTAAATAACTTAGATTCTAACTAAAGCTAATTATTTATAGGCTATGGCGAGCTGTGGTAGGCGTGGTGCTCAGGCTAGGGAGGATGAGTAGAGGCGTGAGGAGAGGGGTGAGCAGTAGGCCCCAGCACCCCAGGGTCCTACAGTACTTCCTCCACCACCACCAGTGGATTATGATGTGTTCATGCAAGGCCTGGTTCAGGCAATGCAGACCTAGGCTCAGACTCAAGCGGCACAGTAGGCTCAACTGTAGGCTCAGTTTAGAGTTGTTAAATAGGAGTAGTCTGTTCTGTTAAATGTATGATTGTTTATGTGTGGTTATTGCCTTGCTTAATGTATCATGCTCCAACTCCAGTTCCTCAGGAGTATGGCCATGGTGGTCCTTCCATCATGGAGAGGTTAAGAGGATGGCTCCGCCTTTTTTTAAGAGGGATAGTTAGCCCCTCTTAGCGGAGAGCTGAATGAGGGAAGTGGAAAAGATTTTCTGATCCATCAGGTGTGCTGAGGAAGATAAAGTTAGCCTGGCTACCTACATTCTACAGGTACTTAAAATATATATGTACTTGTGTGAGGTTAAGGTTTTATTTAGATGGTGCTTATGGGTTATGTTTTGCAGGAGAGAGCTGATGTATAGTGGGCCTCCGTACTACGTACTAGGTATGAGGATGGTGCAATTGAGGTGACTTGGGCCAAGTTCATGAGGCTATTTCGGGCCAAGTTTCATCCCCGAGCACCTCCAGGACAAGATGGAGCAGGAGTTCTCTATCTCACTCAGGGATCCATGTCGGTGTTGGAGTATGAGGCTAGGTTTACTGAGCTTTCTAAATATGATCCCCATGCAGTTGTGATGAGTGCAGGAAGGCAAAGAAGTTTGTGATGGGGCTCACACCATCACTTAGGTTGAGGCTCGTTGCTTTTGACCATCGTACTCTAGACGAGGCTCTTAGCGCAGAGTGCAGGTAGGAGAGCGAGATGGACCAACACCTAGAGGAGAAGAAGGTAGCACAAAAGAGGTCAGTGCCACCTTTCCAGAGGCAAGACAGGAAGAAGGCAATGTACCAGTCATCGCAGCGTCTAGTGGCAGCTTCGAGTCAGCAGGCAGTTACACCACCATCCCCCAGCTTCAGGCCTAGCGACAAGAAGGTGTGTACTCACTGTGGAAGGGCACACGGCGGCACCTAGTGTTGGAAGCTAGCAGAGAAGTGTCTCAAGTGTGGCAGCACAGAGCACCATATCCGGAATTGTCCCAGGCTGCAGCAGGGTGTTCAGTGAGGAGTGCCAGCCCCAGTAGCGGCAGTAGCAGCAGCACCAGTCATAGGAAGACCAGGAAGGCCTCGAGCCCAAGCTCGAGTGTTTGCACTAGCACGAGAGGATACAGAGCAGGCCGAGAACGTCACGGAAGGTACAATTTTAGTCATGGGTGCACATTCTCAGGTGTTGTTTGATACGGGTGACACACACTCGTTCATTTCCGAGTAGTTTGCCAAGCAGTTAGCAACAGAGTTAGGAGTCGAGGCTGAGGAGTTAGAGGTTCCATTGTCTGTGCATACACCGGTAGGGTATCGACCAGGAAGTGTATTCCATCTTTACCTGTGTGCATTGAGGATCGAGGGTTGTTTAGGTGCTTCTACTTGCTCAAGATGAAGGATTATGATGCCATTCTTGGTCTGGATTGGCTTGAGGAGCACTATGCCTTGGTAGATTGCAGAGGGAAGAAGATTACTTTCTGTATTCCTGGTGAGGTTGAGTTCTCACATCCATTTCCAAGGAACTTAGCGGGAAGGTTTATGATCTCCGCCATGAAGGCGATGAGGATGGTGAACAAGGGGTGTGATGCATTTCTTGCCAGTATGGTCTTAGTTCCAAAGGCCGATCAGTCATCGACCCTTGAGGAGATTAAGGTTTTGTAGGAGTTTCCAGATGTGTTCCCTGATGATTTGTCTAGATTGCCACCGGCTAGGGAGATAGAGTTCACTATAGAGTTGCTTCCAGGCACCTCTCCTATCTCTAAGGCTCCATATCAGATGACACCTGCGGAGTTAGCTGAGCTGAGGAAGCAGTTGCAGGATTTGCTAGATAAGGGATTCATTCACCCTAGTGTGTCACCATGGGGCGCACCTGTATTGTTCGTGAAGAAGAAGGATGGTTCCCTCAGGTCGTGCATTGATTACAGGAAGCTCAACCAGGTGACAGTGAAGAACAGGTATCCTTTGCCTCGCATAGATGATTTGTTTGATCAGTTGCAGAATGCATCGGTGTTTTCCAAGATTGATCTGCAGTCAGGCTATCATCAGTTGAGGATTAAGGGTGAGGATGTGTCCAAGATGGCTTTTAGGACTCGTTATGGACACTATGAATTTCTTGTGCTTCCATTTGGTCTGACTAACGCCTTTGCAGCGTTCATAGATCTCATGAACAAAGTGTTTAGACCATATTTGGATAGCTTTGTAGTGGTGTTCATTGACGATGTGCTAGTCTATTTTCTTGATGAGGCTACACACTGTGAGCATTTAAGGGTTGTTCTGGAGGTTCTCCGAGAGCAAAAGCTATATGCTAAGTTCAGCAAGTGCGATTTTTGGATGCGCGAGGTTCATTTCTTGGGCATGTTATCTCAAGCGCTAGAGTTGCAGTTGATCCGGCGAAGGTTCAGGCTGTGTTGGAGTGGGAGACTTCAAGGACACCATCGAAGATTCAGAGTTTTCTTGGCTTAGCAGGTTATTACAGGCGATTCATTGAAGGCTTTACCTCTATCGCCGCATCTTTGACTAAGCTAACCAGAAAGGGTGTGAAGTATGTGTGGTCTAATGATTGCGAGAGTAGTTTTTAGTTGCTGAAGACGAGGCTTACATCTGCACCTGTGATGATCTTACCGAGTGGTGCAGATGGTTTTGATATCTACTCTGATGCTTCTCAGATAGGTCTTGGCTGTGTGTTGATGTAGCATGGTAAGGTAGTTGTATATGCTTCTCACAAGTTAAAGGAGCATGAGCGTAACTATCCGACCCATGATTTGGAGCTAGCGGCCGTGGTTCATGCACTGAAGATCTGGTGACACTATCTTTATGGTGTCAAGTTCGAGGTGTTCACTGACTATAAGAGTCCGAGATATCTCTTTTCTTAAAAGGAGTTGAACCTGCGGCAGAGGAGATGGATTGAGTTTCTCAAGGACTACGACTTCGAGCTTCAGTACCATCCAGGGAAGGCGAATGTCGTGGCAGATGCACTCAGTAGGAAGAGATCTTTGCTTCAGCAGGATTGGAAGATGTTGGAGGATGCAGCATGTGCTATGACTGAGCTAGAGCCATAATTGTGTCAAGCTTTCGTGGCTCAGTTGTCTATTCGGTCCACGGTTTTTGTAACGACCCTCCTTATACCGGTACAATTATACCAATCTACGTCGGTACAAAGGGCGCCATCACAGTGGAACATTTACCCAACACTGCACAATAGGTTGAAATGTACATGAATAACAAATCGAGTACAACAGAAATAAAAGAAATAACTCTTATTCCATCATCACTCACATAATTCCACAGTCTATATAGTAATAAAAGAAATAACAAAAGTCCACATTATTACGAGTCCAAATGAATTACATTGTTTACATACTATGAAAATAAAAGTATTGACGCAACACTCTCCACAAGTGAAGCTACTCCTCGTGCTCGGAGTCGCTTCTCACAATGTCCACTTCAAGTACGGGGACACCTGTTTCACCTGTACGCCAAAGCAAGTATGAGTCTTCTAAAAAGATCCAGCAAGCAACCTAAGGTACATTCTTACACATATCACACTCACATGCTATCTTTTAAACAATAAAAGAAATACATGGTACATGCTTTATGGCAATTTACAATTATGCATAAACAACCTACACATGCTTTCTACACATGATGAATAACATGATTGATGGTTTCAAATTCTATTCATATCATTTCACAATTATACACAATTTAATCATGGGATATGCACAAGGTAAATAGAAAACCTAGTATAATATCTAATCATTTTCACATGCATTTATAACACTTTTCACACCTTAAGCTTGCTATTATAATATAAAATTATCACATTCACATGGTATCACATCTCTTCACATGCTAACTGTAACGACCCTCCTTATATCGGTACGATTATACCAATCCACTTCAGTATAATGAACGCCGTCACATTGGGACATTGACCCAATAATAAACAATAGGCTGATATGCACATGAATAACAAGAGTACAGTGGAAAATAAACGTACTAATCTTATTCCATCATCAACATTCTATCCACAGTCCATATAGCATTTAAAAGAAATACATATGTCCACAGTTTACAATTCAAAACAAAATTACATTGCCCAAATGAATTTCATAATTCCAGATTCCATACTATAAAATGAAAAGTACAATGGATCACGTCTACAAAAAGCTACTCCTCATGCTCGAAGTCGCTCCTAACAATCTCCTCCTCAGAAGTGGAGACACCTACCACACTTGTACGCCAAACAAGTATGAGTCTAAATAGACCCAGCAAGCAATCTATGCACAACACCCTTACACATGTCATATGCACATGCTAACTTTTAAAGATGAGAAGTACCACATGTTGCATGCTTCATACAATCTAAACTATTATGCATGGAAAACTTATAGCACTAGAACACATGATAGATGCTTATAACATTAAACAGTATAACACAATAATCCTACACATGTATTCCACACACATCTTATAACATGATTTACAATTCAACCATTATTCCTATCATGGAAAAATTCTACCAATTAGAACATGGAATTAAGTATGAAGTAAATAGCACACCTAGCATGAATTCTGATCACTTTCCATGCATTTATCACATTTATACTCACATTTTACTTGCTGTTTTGACTAACATAATCACATAATTTACAATTGTTCACATACTAACTCATTCACTTAACAAATTCAGATGCTCATTTACACATTGCACATTTCACAAGCTCACTTACACATATTCAGATTTTTCACTTAGTTGCCGTGACACATAGTCCAAACCACCACTAGAAGGACACACATATACACATTCATATACCTATCACCTAGGCAACATAGTGATAGATCTTGGTTAACTGCGCAGAACCGAGAGAAGCTCTCTCCACCCTAACCAGTGGTACTTGTCCACCTCTAGGATTTCATCCTAATTGCCCATATGATATCACACACATTGAACCTTCCCGTAGGGACTTTACTACGGTACGGTTCCACAGCCCTCTATGGTAGTAGTGTCACTAACGGCATAGTTCATACATTTTCATGTTATCACATTGTCACATTATTCACATGCATTTAGACACACACACATTTACTTTTATCACATATACATGGATCAGTTTGTAGAGCATGCTATTACTATTTCATAATGATAATCAACTCCTAATATAGTCCTAATTATGCTATTCATAACTGAATCACATACAATTTAACTTTACATGCTTAACATGGTCATTTTATCATTTAAATCCATAACAGTACCTACTGTCATTAAAACAACATGAAATTTTTATAACAGGTTCCAAACAATAACCATATCACATGCTCAATTTTCCATATTTTTCGAATCTGTAAAACAATTTTGGCAATTACATGAATCATGCATAATTATCATTAAATTCCTTTAATCAGGTTTCACAGTAACACAGTTATATCCAGCAGTGCTAACACCTGTACACAGTCATCATATAGTCATAGGAAATTTCTAAAACCCTAATTTAACATGGATCTAATTAATCAGAAATTGTGAAGATCAAATCATATTCATAATCCATTTACATAAAATTCTAATAAATAAAATTGTACACAAAAATTCATCCTAGCCTCATGATTTGACCTACTCTCTATCATTGACCACATATAAAATTTACAACATGCAATTATATCCAAAAGTATGGTAAATGTGTCACAAAGATGGAAACATCAATCAGTCAAACCTGATGAACTTGGCAACACAAGGGTTGCTGCCAACTGGGTTAACGGCACAAGATGTTGCCGCTGACTCTGGATCTTAACGGAAACAAGTGTTGCCGTTAAGTTCCTGTCTGTAGAAGTGCAGACTGAACGCATGAGATTTGGTGAATGGGGGTTCCAGGACGTGAGAAAATTTTTGTAAAAATACCTGAGACCTACTAGACATGGGTAGAGATGATATGCACTAGTTACTTGCCTTTAGAAAAATCTATAGATGGTTTAATTAATCAAAGATGCCCTCCTCGGCCAAGCCAAGAAGGCACCCAAATCTTCTCCCGAGCCGGTTCTGTGTAGATGTAGACTGCACACCGGGGTCGGGTAAGCCTTCCTTTATGTTCAGAGCTCCTTCCAGTAGAAGAGGATCAGCGGAAGATGCCTACAATCGCCAGATCCAAGCCTCCAAAGAACAGGTTTCGCACAGAGTTTCTAGGGTTTCTCAAAGAGCAAAAGGAACCTAATCCGACTGAAAGAGAGAGTTTTTATAGAACCAAGGGATTTGGGGTATGTGTAGATAGGATTTCCTACCGTTGGAAGATGGTTTCCAAAACTGGGAGCAAAGGAAACACAGCCGTTTCCAGATCTGAAGCCGCAACAATTCTGGGAAATAGACGTCCACATCCCTAGCCATCTACTCGGAGTAAACGTCCATCGATCTGGATGTTGACATCCCCATGTACGTCCATGCATGTTGACGTCAACCAACCTTTCGGCCAGAACACAGAAATGACCATAACTTACATACACTATATATGTATACATGCAATATGTAATGTATAACTTAAACATCATATGTACAATGTAAATAATGCAACATATACATATATATATATGTATATATATATATATATATATATATATATATATATATATATATACACATAGCTATATACACAAAGCATCTAATCATCACATGATCAAAATCTAAATAAAAGAGCGAAATTCGAGGCCCTTACACCCTCTCCCCCTTAAAGAAAACTTTGCCCTCGAAGTTAGATCGACACTACTCAAACAATTGGGGATACTTCTTCATCATTGTCACGTTGCGAAAATTACGCAGCAGATATTATTAATTAATTCGAGTCGATATTTCGAGACGTGGACAATCGGCAAATAAGCCTCTAGCTAGCACGCACTAAATGTGTATCAACACAACATCATAATAGGGCCCAAATGTGAACTCAATTATAAATTGTATTCAAATCTCATATTTGTTTCAGATAAACTAATACAGGACTAAGACTCAATAAAAGCAAAAGTACATACTACCTCACTTCCTACTACATTGTTCTAACACTCAAAATAAACTAACTATAGATAGACTCATGTTTGGAACGCTCTTCACTCGGACGCATTCCCATCCTCGACTTGCTCTTCCTCTTGCACTTCATGGCCACCTAGATTGGGTAAAAGTAGGGAATGAACAAACTAGCCCAGTAGGATCAATGTGCGGACAATGATATAAGTGATTAACATTTTAGAACTAGGCAAGTACGATGCATGATATGCAAGTACGAATAAAACACGTTAAAACATGATATATAAAACAAGCTAGAGAGAGAGATCATGATAGAACAAAGTTGATGAACAAGATGACAAGAGAGAACTAGAAATAGATCACTTTGTATAAGCACGCAAGATCATGTAAATTGCAATAAATACAGGATGGCCATATCACGCAAGCAAGCAAGCACGCACGAGCACGATCAAGTAACACTAATCAGACACGTAGACACTAATGTACACCGAGAAAAGATCCATCAAGAATGTACACGAGGACACGTGTATGTGGTATTGTATCTATCATTCAACACGCACGCACGATTTTCCCAGCGCAGATGCAACGCCAGTAATCATTATACCCCATGGTTAACAGTATATCTATGACTCGCCGTCATTGGGGCTAGATTGGAGCCCTTGGACACACGTCGTGCCCTATCAGCATCTCACTTAAATTTTTAAATGTAGATACCCACAGTCATTTATAATGGCCAATGAGAGTTTCAATAAGTAAGCATGTGTAATGTCATGTTCATGATGATGATGAGAACAAGTAATAAGTAATGGAACATGATTTCCTGAGTACAATGGTCAAGAGATAAATTCGGCAGCATAACGGTACGATTTATACTTTTGTTCAATCTTTACATTAATGGCTTTAGTCTAGTTTGTAAGTCACACTCACGAGATCAAGAAGAGAAAGGAAGTGCACGCTATCTCCAGGAAACTTCAATGGTACAACCAACTCGTCGGCCATGTGGAATCCATGGTCAGAGGAGATTTACGGAGGCCTTGGTGAAAAGGTCGCTAGTCTACCGATTCAGAATGACCGGTAGAGAGTTTCAATTTCCCAAGAAAGGCTGCCTAATAGTGCTAGTGTGTAGTGCGGTACGCGTGTCTCAATTCACAACCATCGGTCTCAAACTCGCAGGAAGCACTTGACAAGATAACATGGAATAAAACTATGCACTTTAACTAATCATGGTTTGCAAGATTTTATAATAACCATTATCATTTAAACGTGGAAGAACAGTAGGAAGATTAAATCACAAGTAGCACGAATGGATCATAACATTTAAGGAGCACTTAGAATAACATTCATGTAATTAAAGCTTTTTAAATGGGTTAATCGCTTTTAAGCTATTAAACAATAATCATGTAATGATCAGACCCAAGACAGGTAACTTACACAGCAAATATCACATTTATACAGACCTCGGGTATATGCGGAAAACTTTATAAGAAAACACGTGGTTTCCGGTAAAAATCCTGAGATCGCGACATAGCCATATAAGGAAGGCGACATGGGTGTCAGGCAGGGTCAGATCGCGACAGGCTCATGTAAGGAAGGCGACAGGTCAGGCCCAGAAGGCGACACAGGGTTGTGAAGAAGGCGACATGTCTGTCCGATCAGGTAGCGGATAGCGACGGGACGCATGTCGCCTTGAGAAGGCGACAACGGGTATGTTGCAATCAACCCTCTGAAAGCGACATATCGGGCCGTCGCGTTCATAGGGTCCATGCCTGGCTCGGACAGAGTAAGGACAGTGCCTTGGATTGCGGACCTGTCTTTCCTTCTTTTGACATAGGGTTGTTCTAAAATAGAGAACAAATTGCACGGTGCGTGAAAAATAACGAAACCAGTTTTAAAATAACCTAGACATACTAGGGTACTTCCAGTAAATCGGAATTGAACAATAAAGACGGTTTCGATAGGTTTTGATCACGGGGAACACAAGGTCAGACCAAGGGTAACTTGAAGACGTAGTTTTATGCAGAAACCCTATTACCACGCTTATAACTCTCTAACTAATGAGATTTAGACAAAACATTCAACATGAAACCTGACGAGGACAACTAGTAGAATAACGTTTATGTTATGAGTTTTCTCTAATTCGGTCTTGAAACACGTGCAACATATTAAGAACGGGAAAAGCTCTAACAGTACGCGACTTTGGCAAAACGCTTATAAATCAAGATCTACTAAATGAAATTTGATGAAACCAGTGGGAAATGAAAGTTAACTTGATGCTCTACACATTGGTATAGGATATGTTAGGCCCGAGAAAACCTACCTTTTGGGTTAAAGAAGTCCCGTTATTCCAGAAAACCTGTGTTCAGACCACTTGGAGGAAAACGCTTACTACTCCGTGTATACTGCATGGAATTTGGGCATTCTACTTGGGTTAGAACGTAGCCTTGACCCTCTTTCCAGAGGTATAGGCCTTGCAGGTTTGGTTTAGGTTTGACTCACCTTTGGTCGACTTCAAGAGGGTGGTTTGTGCAGGTCGCAGCAGACGAGAAGGGGAAGAACAACGGCTTCTTGTGGTCGTTCCACAGCTCCTCAGCCACCAAGAGCTCCTCCACACACCCTAGCAAGTTCTAAATTCGTTCCTAGGGTTTGGGTGAAGAGTATTTAGTAACCATGGTGTTTAGGAGTCCTATTATAACTAGGAAAAGAGGATTTCGGGATTGGCATGTTTGGTTTCCTATTTTTGATGATTTCCTCCTCCCTTTGAGTGTGTGAGGCATTAGGAAACCTCCCCTCATAGTTAGGCACGAGTTTGGGTTGCCATGAATGCATGATTGCATCCCAATTCAACTCGAATTGCCTCTTTTTAATTTCAGCTTATTTATGGTTACGAATTTCTATGTTTTTTCTAGCTTTATTTGATTTTTGGGCCAAATGTTGCCCATTGGCCCAATTATGATAATGGGTCATCAATATATAATGTTGGAAGTCTCCCCAACACTTTTATTTAATTTTTATTGCGTCGTATTTCCGTGTTAACGGTTTTCCGACTTGTTTCCTTATTTAGATAATCAGTCACAATAACTCTCAAACCTAGTCCAAATGATTTTTATTGACCCAAATTTCTTGATGGGTCATTAGAAGATATATTTGAATCCCATATATGATTTTTATTTAATTTTCTGACTCATCCAAGTACGTGTGATAATGCTTTTCCGATTTATTCATAAATTACGATAATAAGTCGTGAAACACTTAAACTTGGCTAATCAGATTTTTCTTGGCACAAATTTCTTTGTGGAACATTTAGTAAGAATGTTTAGGGTTGATCTATGATTTTTACGAAATTTTTCGATGTGTTTTAGAACATACGATAATGATACGTATGTTTTAAATACTCTGATATTATGGAAATTATTTATTTCCATTTATTAGAGTTTTTATGTAGTTAAAATTTTCGGGGTGCTACACCCTCTCCCACTTAAGAGAATTTGGTCCCCAAATTCATTGATCATTAATTGGATTTTGAAAGTTATGATCCTTGAGGTCGTTTCGGATTTAATTCCTCTAACTTGTTTCAACATCGTGGATGCTAGTCCAACATCTACACATATAGCCACCAGTACTATTCAATTGGTTCCCTCCACTCCTGTCTTCCTTCCACGACTGTCATAACTCCATCTTAATCCATCAGATGAACTATGGTATATTTACTAGATTATCCCTTTCTATTTCCTCTTGCCAATTTTCTGCTTCATCTGGGTCAGGGGATCCAGCGAAACGAGGAGGGTTTAGACTCCTAAAATTTCGGTGCAGATCACCGGCTCCATTCCTTGCAGCTCCAGCTTGATTTCCAGCCTGAACCACATTCTGCAGGGCCTGAGTCAACCTAGCCACAGTGTCTTGCATAGCTTGCCACTGGTTGCGAGCCATTGCAGTTGAGTGAGAGTGTTATGAGGGTCCTGAGAAAAGGATGGAAACCAATTAATGTCTCTAGATACATTATAAGAGTCAATGGGTAGGAGGGTTAATTCTTTCTAACATATTCCCAGTCTCTACCATTCTCACCAGGAACTGTATTTAATTTTTCATGACCTAAGTTCCATAGGTATCTCCTATCCTGAGGCATATCCTATTTGGTATTCCTAGGCTCTGATACCACTAAACTGTCACGTTCTGAAAATTATGCAGCATATATTATTAATTAATTCGAGTCGATATTTCGAGACGTGGACAGTCTAGCTAGCACGCACTAAATGTGTATCAACACAACATCATAATAGGGCCCAAATGTGAACTAATTATAAATTATATTCAAATCTCATATTTGTCTCAGATAAACTAATACAGGACTAAGACTCAATAAAAGCAAAAGTACATACTACCTCACTTCCTACTACATTGTTCTAACACTCAAAATAAACTAACTATAGATAGACTCATGTTTGGAACGCTCTTCACTCGGACGCATTCCCATCCTCGACTTGCTCTTCCTCTTGCACTTCATGGTCACCTAGATTGGGTAAAAGTAGGGAATGAGCAAACTAGCCCAGTAGGATTTATATCTCAATGTGCGGGCAATGATATAAGTGATTAACATTTTAGAACTAGGCAAGTACGATGAATGATATGCAAGTACGAATAAAACACGTTAAAACATGATATATAAAACAAGCTAGAGAGAGAGATCATGATAGAACAAGATTGATGAACAAGATGACAAGAGAGAACTAGAAATAGATCACTTTGTACAAGCACGCAAGATATCATATAAATTGCAATAAATGCAGGATGGCCATATCATGCAAGTAAGCAAGCAAGCAAGCACGCACGAGCACGATCAAGTAACACTAATCAGACACGTAGACACTAATGTACACCGAGAAAAGATCCATCAAGAATGTACACCAGGACACGTGTATGTGGTATTGTATCTATCATTCAACACGCACGCACGATTTTCCCACTGCAGATGCAACGCCAGTAATCATTATACCCCATGGTTAACAGTATATCTATGACTCGCCGTCATTGGGGCTAGATTGGAGCCCTTGGACACACGCCGTGCCCTGTCAACATCTCACTTAAAATTTTAAATGTAGATACCCACAGTCATTTATAATGGCCAATGAGAGTTTCAATAAGTAAGCATGTGTAATGTCATGTTCATGATGATGAGGAGAACAAGTAATAAGTAATGGAACATCATTTCACGAGTACAATGGTCAAGAGATAAATTCGGCAGCATAGCGGTACAATTTATACTTTTGTTCAATCTTTACATTAATGGCTTTAGTCTAGTTTGTAAGTCACACTCACGAGAAGAGAAGAGAAAGGAAGTGCACGCTATCTCCAGGGAACTTCAATGGTACAACCAACTCATCGGCCATGTGGGAATCCATGGTCAGAGGAGATTTACGGAGGCCTTGGTGAAAAGGTCGCTAGTCTACCGATTCAGAATGACCGGTAGAGAGTTTCCAATTCCCAAGAAAGGCTGCCTAATAGTGCTAGTGTGTAGTGCGGTACGCGTGTCTCAATTCACAAACCATCGGTCTCAAACTCAGGAAGCACTTGACAAGATAACATGGAATAAAACTATGCACTTTAACTAATCATGGTTTGCAAGATTTTATGATAACCATTATCTTAAACGTGGAAGAACAGTAGGAAGATTAAATCACAAGTAGCACGAATGGATCATAACATTTAAGGGGCACTTAGAATAGCATTCATGTAATTAAAGCTTTTTAAATGGGTTAATCGCTTTTAAGCTATTAAACAACAATCATGTAATGATCAGACCCAAGACAGGTAACTTACACAGCAAATATCACATTTATACAGACCTCGGGTATATGCGGAAAACTTTGTAAGAAAACACGTGGTTCCGGTGTAAAAATCCTGAGATCGCGACATAGCCATATAAGGAAGGCGACATGGGTGTCAGGCCAGGGTCAGATCGCGACATGCTCATGTAAGGAAGGCGACAGGTCGGGCCCAGAAGGCGACATAGGGTTGTGTAGAAGGCGACATGTCTGTCCGATCAGGTACGGATAGCGACGGGACGCATGTCGCCTTGAGAAGGCGACAAGGGGTATGTTGCAATCAACCCTCTGAAAGCGACATATCGGGCCCTCGCGTTCATAGGTCCGTGCCTGGCTCGGACAGAGCAAGGACAATGCCTTGGATTGCGGACCTGTCTTTCCTTCTTTTGACATAGTGGTTGTTCTAAAATAGAGAACAAATTGCACAGTGCGTGAAAAATAACGAAACCAGTTTTAAAATAACCTAGACATACTAGGGTACTTCCAGTAAATCGGAATTGAAATAAAGATGGTTTCGATAAGTTTTGATCACGGGGAACACAAGGTCAGACCAAGGATAACTTGAAGATGTAGTTTATGCAGCAACCCTATTACCATGCTTATAAATCTCTGACTAATGAGATTTAGACAAAATGTTCAACACGAAACCTGACGAGGACAACTAGTAGAATAACTTTCATGTATGAGTTTTCTCTAATTCGGTCTTGAAACATGTGCAACATATTAAGAACAGGAAAAGCTCTGACAGTGCGCGACTTGGCAAAACGCTTATAAATCAAGATCTACTAAATGAAATTCGATGAAACCAGTGGGAAATGAAAGTTAACGTGATTCTCTACACATTGGTATAAGATATGTTAAGGTTTGGCCCGAGAAAACCTACCTTTTGGGTTGAATAAGTCCCGTTATTCCAGAAAACCCAAGTTCAGACCACTTGGAGGAAAATGCTTACTACTCCGTGTATAATACATGGAATTTGGGCATTCCACTTGGGTTAGAATGTAGCCTTGACCCTCTTTCCAGGGGTATAGGCCTTGTAAGGTTTGGTTTAGGTTTGACTCACCTTGGTCGACTTCAAGAGGGTGGTTTGTGCAGGTCGCAGCAGACGAGAAGGGGAAGAAGAACGGCTTCTTGTGGTCGTTCCATAGCTCCTCAGCCACCAAGAGCTCCTCCACACGACCCTAGCAAGTTCTAAATTCGTTCTTAGGGTTTGGGTGAAGAGTATTTAAGTAACCATGGTGTTTAGGAGTCCTATTATAACTAGGAAAAGAGGATTTCGGGATTGGCATGTTTGGTTTCCTATTTTTGATGATTTCCTCCTCCCTTTGAGTGTGTGAGGCATTAAGAAACCTCCCCTCATAGTTAGACACGAATTTGGGTTGCCATGAATGCATGATTGCATCCCAATTCAACTCTAATTGCCTCTTTTTAATTTCAGCTTATTTATGGGTACAAATTTCTATGTATTTTCTAGCTTTATTTGATTTTTGGGCCAAATGTTGCCCATGGCCCAATTATGATAATGGGTCATCAATATATAATGTTGGAAGTCTCCCCAACACTTTTATTTAATTTTTGATTGCGTCGTATTTCCGTGTTAACAGTTTTCCGACTTTTTCCTTATTTAGATAATCGGTCACAATAACTCTCAAACCTAGCCAAATGATTTTATTGACCCAAATTCTTGATGGGTCATTAGAAGATATTATTTGAAGCCCATATATGATTTTTATTTAATTTTCTAACTCATCCAAGTACGTGTGATAATGCTTTTCCGACTTATTCATAAATACGATAATAAGTCATGAAACACTTTAAACATGGCTAATCCGATTTTTCTTGGCACAAATTCTTTGTGGAACATTAGTAAGAATGGTTAGGGTGATCTATGATTTTTACGGAATTTTTCGATGTGTTTTAGAACATACGATAATGATATGTATGTTTCAATTACTTCGATATTATGGAAATTATTTATTTCCATTTTTTTAGTTTTTATGTAGTTAAAATTTTCGGAGTGCTACACCCTCCCCCACTTAAAGAAAACTTCGTCCTCGAAGTTAGATCGACACTACTTAAACAATTGGGGATACTTCTTCATCATTGTCACGTCCCGAAAATTACGCAGCAAATATTATTAATTAATTCGAGTCGATATTTCGAGATGTGGACAGTCGGAAAATAGCTATATACACAAAGCATCTAACATCACTTGATCAAAATCTAAATAAAAGAGCGAAATTCGAGGCCCTTACACCCTCTCCCTCTTAAAGAAAACTTCGTCCTCGAAGTTAGATCGACACTACTCAAACAATTGGGGATACTTCTTCATCATAGCATCCTCAAGCTCCCATGTAGCCTCTTCTCTCGAGAAGTTTCTCCATAGCACCTTCACAGACGTAATGCTCTTGCTCTGGAGATGCTGAACCTTCCAATCAAGAATAGCTACTGGTTGCTCAACATACGACAGATCTGGCTAAATCTCCACTGGCTCATGACTAATGACATGAGATGGATCTCAGACATATCTTCTGAGCATAGATACGTGGAATACCAGATGAACACTAGCTAATGCTGGAGGTAAAGCTAGCCAATATGCCACACTGCCCAACGTCTGAGAATCTCATACGGGCCAATGAATCTAGGACTTAATTTATTATGCCTGCCAAACCTGAAAACACCCCTAGTAGGCGAAATCTTCAGAAAAATATGCGCGCCCCCTCGAACTCTAAATCCTTCGTCCTGTTGTCGGCATAACTCTTCTGCCTATCCTGCGCCGCAACAAGCCTCTTCCTGATCAGTTGGATCTTATCCAAAGTCTCCTGCACTAACTCCAGACCAATCAACTGCCTATCACTAGTCTCCTGCCAACATAAAGGAGATCTACAAGGCCGCCCATACAACGCCTCAAATGGAGCCATACCAATACTCGCATGAAAACTATTGTTATATGCAAACTCCACAAGAGGTAAATGACGCTCCCAATCACCCTTCCAATCCAACACACACGCTCTCAACATATCCTCAAGCGTTTGGATAGTCCTCTCGGACTGTCCATCTGTCCGGGATGAAACCCGAACTAAGCTTTACTCGAAACCTAATGCCTCCTGAAGACCCTTCCATAACCTCGAAGTGAACCTCGGATCTCGATCCGAAATGATCGGCTTCGGCACACCATGCAACCTAACAATGCTACTAACATACAGCCTAGCCAAACTCTCACTGACTGCTTCTTCCTCATAGGCAAGAAATGCGTAGTCTTGGAGAATCTATCTATAATCACCCAAATCGAGTCATTGCCCCTAACTGATCTGGGCAAACTCGTTACAAAATCTATAGTGATGGCCTCCCACTTCCATACTAGGATCTCCATCTTCTGCATAAGACCAGATGGTCGCTGCCGCTCAACCTTCACTTGCTGGCATATTAAACACCTGGATACAAAATCCGCCACATCCTTCTTCATGCCAGACCACCAAAAAGATCTCTTAAAATCCTGGTACATCTTAGTGTTACCTGGATGAATAGAGAATCTCGACCTATGAGCTTCTGAAAGAACATGCTCACGAACATCTACAACACATCGGGAACACAAACTCGATGATGGAATCTAATCACACCATCCTCATCTCGAGCAATGCTTGCCTTGCCCACTAACTCCTGGATTCTAGGGTCGGTCTTCTACTGCTCAATCACCTCATTCAAGATAGTGGATTGAATGGAAACTGAGCCACAAAAGCTTGACATAACAATGGCTATAACTCAGTCATCACACAAGCAGCATCCTCCAACATCTTCCAATCCTGCTGGAGTAAAGACCTCTTCTGGTTATGAGTATCTGCTACGACATTCGCCTTCCCAGGATGATACTGAAGATCGAAGTCGTAGTCCTTGAGGAACTCAATCCATCTCCTCTATCGCAAGTTTAACTCCTTCTACGAAAAGAGATACCTCAAGCTCTTGTGGTCAGTGAACACCTCAAATCTGACACCATAAAGATAGTGTCTTCAGATCTTTAGTGCATGAACCACTGCCGCAAGCTCCAAATCATGAGTGGGATAGTTACGTTCATGCTCCTCAATTGGCGAGAAGTATAGGCCACTACCCTACCATGCTGCATCACACACACAGCCTAAACCAATCCGAGATGCATCTGAATAGATGGCAAAACCCTCTACACCACTCGGTAAAATCAACACCGGTGAAGAAGTAAGCTTAGCCTTCAACAATTGAAAGCTACTCTCACACTCCTCGGACCAGACAAACTTCACACCATTCCTGGTTGTCTTAGTCAAAGGTGCGGAGATGGATGCGAATCCCTCAATGAATCGCCGATAATAGCCCGCTAAACCAAGGAAACTCCGAATCTCCGATGGGGTCCTGGGAATCTCCCAATCTAATACAGCCTGGACCTTCGCTAGATCAACTGCTACACCAGCACCGGAGATAACATGCCTAAGGAAATGAACCTCGCGCATCCAAAAATTGCACTTGCTGAATTTTGCATATAGCTTGTGCTCTCGGAGAACTTCTAACACTACCCTCTCAATCTGATGCTGATGTGTGGCCTCATCCAAAGAATAGACCAACAAATCGTCGATAAACCTACAACGAAGCTATCTAGATAAGGCCTAAACACCTTGTTCATGAGATCCATGAACGCTACAGGTGTAGACGCGAGATTTGGCCCATCCCCGCATGGTTCTTTGGCCCAATAAAGCCCGTTTGACCGTTTGTTGACTTGCCTCGGATGCCATGTAGATGGAAGCATCGATTGCCGCTGACTACATATTGACAGCAAGCCCCCTGGACGTTGACCCATCTTGACGTCCACACCTCTGGACGTCTGCATGGTGTTGGCGGCAGGATCGGTTGACGTCAACCTGGTTTACTTGGTCTGCGCAACTACCCCGAGAATCTAGCCCACTTGTGCCATTCTCTCCCCCATGCAGCACATGGGGCCATTCCCAACAGGCATATGGGCCACCTTGGCACTTCCTTGACCTAGTAAAAATCCTACATGGCCTCCCCCCATTGGTTGGAGCCTTTATGCATGGATTGCCAAGTGTGCAAAGTGTGTTTCTTCACACTAAGCATCCAAGGCTTCTGAACTCCGACCCCACTGTCTATTTAACTCCCTCTCTGGCCTTCTAAGAAAGGGGGGGGGGGGAAGGCTGGACGTCCACATGCTGCTACCTTGAGAGAAGAGAGAGAAACTTGCACCCTAGCTTCCACAACTCACCCTCTTCTTCTTCTCACCATTTGGGACGTTCAGGAGGCTTCTTCCCGAGCTGGAGGAGCCTTGCAAGGAGCTACAATGCCAACAAACGAGGATCAACACCTCCTTCTTCCTCTCTTTCCTTTCCCTTCCTTTAGTATTTGCATGTTGCACACACCTTCCCACACACTCTAGGCACGTAGGCCACTTCCCTACACACCTAAAAAGGGGTTTCCAACCAAAAACGGAGGGAAGAAGGGTGTCATAGCACTTGGCCACCCCTCTTCTCAAGTCCCATCCGGTACGGGACTCTCCTTTTGGGCTGTCTTTTTCCATTTCTGAACATTTATCACGCTTTGTTTAGACTAATAGAGTGTCTTTTTATGGCAGGAACGATTCGCAGAAGACCGCGGAGCTCTTCTTCTTTGGTCGGCCGAAGGAGGAGAAGTTGAAGCCCCATCTCCATCCACTACGCGAGGTTGTTACACCGACGCGATCACATCACTCCTTGGGCACAGGTAAGGCCCTGGCGATCACAAACTCCCTTCCTCTTTGCTGGTTTTCTTTGTTTCCTCTCTAGTCAACCTAGTCAAACAGAGGGTCAACGATGTAACCAGCGACCCATCATCGCCAACGAGATATCAGCTTCGTTCGTCAGCACTCGGAGAACCCCACAGTCGACCGGGGTACGGCGCGAGAAACAAATCGTCCACAGTCCTCTTTTTGGCGATCCCGGTGGGACAAGTTCCCGAAGGGGGGTCCAGTGGGACTTTCATATTGGGGCAGTGCATTCCCGTTAACGTAGCTATATCATAACTGGGATGGCAAACTACCAATTTTCATTGCCACTTCATGGGCCGATGTCCCACTGTGATCCCCCTTCAGGATTCGTTTCCCGTGTCGTACCCGCGGTCAACTGTGGGGTTCTCCGGGTGCTCACGAACATCGCTGATCTCTTGTTGGCGATGATGGGTCGCTGGTTGACCTCGTTGATCCTCCGGTTGACTAGGTTGACTAGAGAGGAAACAAAGAAAACCAGCAAAGAGGAAGGGAGTTTGTGATCGCCAAGGCCTTACCTTTGCCCTAGGAGTGATGTGATCGCGTCGGTGCAACAACCTCGCGTAGCGGATGGAGATGGGGCTTCAACTTCTCCTCCTTCGGCTGGCCAAAGAAGAAGAGCTCCGCAGTCTTCTGCGAATCGTTCCTGCCACAAAAAGACACTCTATTAGTCTAAAGAAAGCGTGGTAAATGTTCAGAAATGGAAAAAGACAGCCCAAAAGGAGAGTCCCGTACCGGATGCGGACTTGAGAAGAGGGGTGGCCAAGTGCTATGACCACCCTTCTTCCCTCCGTTTTTGGTTGGGAAACCCCTTTTTAGGTGTGTACGGAAGTGGCCTACGTGCCTAGAGTGTGTGGGAAGGTGTGTGCAACATGCAAATACTAAAGGAAGGAAAGGGAAAGAGAGGAAGAAGGACGTGTTGATCCTTGTTTTTTGGCATTGTAGCTCCTTGCAAGGCTCCTCCAGCTCGGGAAGAAGCCTCCTGAACGTCCCAAATGGTGAAGAAGTAGAGGGTGAGTTGTGGAAGCTAGGGTGCAAGTTTCACTCTCTTCTCTCAAGGTAGCAGTATGTGGACGTCCAGCTTCCCCCCCCCCCCCCCCCCCTTCTTAGAAGGCCAGAGAGGGAGTTAAATAGACAGCGGGGTCGGAGTTCAGAAGCCTTGGATGCTTAGTGTGAAGAACACACTTTGCACACTTGGCAATCCATGCATAAAGGTTCCAACCAATGGGGGGAGGCCAAGTAGGATTTTTACTGGGTCAAGGGAGTGCCAAGGTGGCCCATATACCCGTTGGGAACGGCCCTATGCACTGCATGGGGGAGAGAATGGCACAAGTGGGCTAGATTCTCGGGGTAGTTGCATAGACCAAGTAAACCAGGTTGACGTCAACCGATCCTGCCGCCAACACCATGCAGACGTCCAGAGGTGTGGACGTCAAGATGGGTCAATGTCCAGGGGGCTTGCCGTCAATATGTAGTCGGCGGCAATCGATGCTGCCGTCTACATGGCATCCGAGGCAAGTCAACAAACGGTCAAACGAGCTTTATTGGGCCAAAGAACCATGCGGGGATGGGCCAAATCTCGCGTCTACAAATGCCCCTCCGAGACATCCGTCTTGCAAGGGAGTAAGCAGACTGAAAGGTTGGTGTCTCGGTAAACAAAGGACGTGGAGATTTGATGACGGGCCATCTCCGAGGATAGGAATTCTAGCGAGCCAAACGAATGAGTTAGGCTAGAAACAAGTGACGGATCATCTAAGAGACAAATGTGGGCAAGAGGAAGAGTGATCTGCCCCTATAACTACAACTGCAACCCAACGGTAGGGTCCCTGGCATGGCCATGTCAGACTTTGGCTAGTTTCTAGTGTGTCTGAGTCAAAGGAGTTGTAACATGACGATTGAATCAGGAGAGTCTCATAACCGGAGCTCATGGGCTCGCTGGCCTAATCAGGGTGTCTATCCTGAATTTAGGAGGTCGTGGAGACAAGGAGTTGGTTAATCTCTCAAAAGATTATCAAAAGATTCTAACTGGAATCAACGTTCAGAAAGCCTGAAGTCCGGAATTAAGCTCGCGACTGGCGAAGGCTCAAATGAACTCAATAAGGCTGCTTGACTATTTGTGAAAGGCACGGGGGGACAACTTGGAAAATGGGCAACAAAGACCCTATATAAACTTGGATAATCAAGAAGATGCTGACCCGGTAGGCTACCTGAGCTCGGGGAGCCATGGAGCAACCAAATGATCGAGGAAAATTACCATTTTTTTGAGTCAGTGAGAGAATGTTAGCAGTGAAGGCCTAAATGCATGCTGGTGTGGGTTGCCTATCTAAAATGCAAGTTAGAACTTGAGGAAAATTCTAAAGGCCATACGAATAACTGAGAGATCGCAAACCGATCACGGTTTTTGGTAAAGGGGACTCAGGTTCACAGTCGCCAAATTATTCACCTCTGGTGGGGTCCTACGTTAGACATACCTATAACGCTCAAGGTCGCATGAGCGTTCCAAATCTGAAGCGCGGCTTGTGCTTAAAATATCTGCAAAACAACTTGAAACACAAGATAAAGGATAATGGCCATACGAAAATAAGACTTTAAAAATTTTCAGGAGTAAACGTCCACATCGATGGCCGCCAGAGCCCACTTAATGTCAACAATATTGCTGCTAACATGACACTGATGTCAACCGAGCTGGACGTCTATGGGCCAGCGGATCAGGCCGAAAATATAGGTGGTAGAAGTCCATAGGAACTCTCCCATCTTCTTCCTCCATCCCTCTCTGTTCCTGCTGCAAACTAGAGACTTTGGAGAGGACCTGAAGAGCGAAATGGCCTCTTCATCGACCGGACAGTCCACAGCATGAACCCGGGGATCCTGAGCAAGGTTCCAGGACATCTGAGCACCAGACTAGCCAATGCGGAGGTAAGTGATGCTCACTTCTGCTTCAACCTAGGCTAAAAACGCCCCAAACTCCATTCTTACAGAACCCTTCATGCAGGAGGTGCCCGCGTTCCCGAGCCAAGGCCAGGTACGGGCCTTCTCCTGGCTTGTGAACCTGATGAACGCCATCACGCTAGACATGCGAAGCTATATCGGAGTGTGGAATCTGAGCTTCATGGTGGTGCTGGCAAAGAACATGAAGGAGATGTGGTGGGGGTTTGATGCCCTAGGAGCATTGGTGGAGCGGTGGCATCCATACACGCACACTTTTGTGTTCCAGGCGTTCGAGGCGAGTGTGCTGCTGGAGGAGGTGGAGTTGTTCTTGGGGTGGAGACGATGCTTGGAGTATGATGCAGCGACTCCTCTCCTCCCGTGGGAAGATATTCTCATGGACATCGTACGGGACAAGAAGGAGGTACTGAGGATGACGAATAAGCACAGGATCTTCCTGAACCGACTGGCCTGGTGGTTTATCCAGCATGCAAGGGAGATTGGCAGAGAGAGAGCGACTTGAGGACTGACGCTCTGCCTGGCTGGAGTTTTCCAGTTCCCTACGAGTGGTGACTTCATCCTTTACGAGCATGTGGGAGTTCTGACTCTGCTGTGGCACGGGCAGTCACTTTCCCCTGCAGTGCTGGCACACCTGTACAGTTCGCTCACCACAATGAGCCTAGGCGAATGCACATGCGGGAGCTTGTTCCTGCTTCAGGTGTGGATGGAGTCTCATCTGAAGTTTGATTTTGCTGACAAGCACCTACCCCTTCCAGAATCTTCCTTCGGAGTTCGATGCACTGCAGTAGAGCATGGTACGAGACAGAGGATGAGATCGACTGTGTGACAGTACATTTGAAGAGCAGAGATGCTTGGAGAGATTACTTGGCCTATCTGGTAATGGACGATTTCATAGGGAGGCCACTCTTCATGAGGACTATTGAATTCAGAGCTCAAACCAGGGAGGACAGAGATTTGTGGTTGATTGGGGCTGATCAGATGGTGGTATACCAGCCACACCGGTGCCATTGTCAGCTTGGGATTCCATGGGGAATTCCTACTTCATCCAACTGCACCGATATTGTAAGGCCCTCGAATTTTATTGCATTATTGTATTGCATGTAAATAATTCATGTTGTGTATGTACGTATGTAAATATCTATGTAAGTACTAGTTGGTATACTTATGTATGCATGTGTATAATTAGAGTAAATAATGTATGAATGGTATGATGGTAGTGTGTACTTGATAGCGTATACATATAGCACCTATATAGGTATAAGATGTACATGATCTTTGCATGTTTTGGAGTTCTGGCCGAAGGCCAGATTGGCGTCAATATCAATGGACGCTTGAGTTGAGTAGGCGTCAACCCCATGGATGCCAACACTAATTCCAGCGTCCAGCGATGTGGACGCCAACTTCTTTGACCTGCATGCGTTGCAGAGCCCAGAATTCCGGGAGCAAGCCACCCCAACCATTGGGGAGCTGTCCCCAACGGTCTGAAAGGGGTATCGCATCATCTCCTGCGTGGGTGAGAGGTCTTTGGCTATATACAAAGCCCTCTTTGCAACTCACACCCTTCTCTCTGCCCTTTGCAAGAGAGGAAGAAGAGGAAAAGGAGAGAAAACCCTATTTTCGGACTGTGAGAAACCCACACTTTTGCAACCCCAAATCTGGAGTTCTGAAGCTTGATCCGGCCACCTGTTGCATCAAGGAGCTTGCTGGATCATCGAGGAAGGCATCCCCGACCTCGGACTACACTGGAGCTTGCTCAAGAACCCGGAGTGAAGCTTTTCTACGAGCTTCTTGGGACAGCCCAAGGAGAGCTTCACCGAGCCCTAGATCCGTTTGGTGTATTTTCTAGAGGCAAGTACCCTACCCATAACGTCCCTGTATGTGTCTAGGATGGTTTTACTATTTTTATGTATTTTCCCTCGTGTCCTAGACCCCCAAATTCACCCCATCTTTGGAGCTCGGGTCTGTGTTTTGCACAGACCTGACCTTAACGGCAATATCCTTGCCGCTAAGATCATGCTTAGCGTCTATCGATTATGCCGCTAACATTACATTAGCAGCCATAGCTTACCGCTAAGTTCATCTGAGCAGAACAGCAAGCTGTTCTGCCTTCTATATGATTAATTTCGATATGTTTCACGATGAGGATATAATGTAATCTCTTATATGCTATATATACTAGCTAATGTGATGGATGGGAATGTGAATGTACTCTTATTTCGTGGATGGTAGAGCTTATTTACATATTTGAAATCATGTGGAAGAATGTTCATGTGTATGTTCTCACCATTATCCTGATAATCCGCGGTAAAATCATGTTGCCCTAATTTTGTTATACCATGTATGTACAACCCTATCTGTACTATGTTTTTGGAATTTTCCATGCTTGTATGAATTATTGAATTTTCTGGTTTGGGAAATAGAAATTATGCGTAGGTCATGATAAATCTTGGTAAATCATGTATTGCCCAATAAATTCAGGAATAATAATGTGGCTCTATGCATGCTAGGGTTCAGACAGTGAGTTGTTAAATTTGTTATTGTTATTCAACTCCATGCTAACTTGAATTGCGAATAACATGTGAATTTGATGTCAGATTTTCTGTAATTATGTTTTAGGTTAGAAAAATCTGAAAATTTGCATGTGGTATCCTAAACTCGAAATCAGCTAGTGGTTAAAATTTCAGGTCATTTGGACCAGTATATGATGCGATATGAATTTTCCATGTAAAAATGTGAAACTAATGCATGCCTTTGTAAAATGATTTGATTTTGTATATAGCAACCTGATTAGTGAAATTTCCTGAGTGCTAAATTTTTGTAATTGTAGTGCCATGTTAGGAAAAACAGAGAAGTGTGCATGTGAGTGAGAAAGTGAATGAAATGAGAGTGACATGTGTAAACCTATGTGTTAAAATCTGTAAAAATGTGTAATGTGTAACTTGTGCCAAATGTGACACTGCTTCCACAGAGGGCAGTGGAACCGTATCAGGGAAAAGTCCCCCTGAGAAGGTTCAATGTGTAGTGACCCTAAGGGCATTAGGGGGAAATCCTGGAGGTGGACAAGTACCACTGGTTAGGGTGGAGACTTGTTCTCCCTGTCTGCGCAGTCTAAGAGTCGCCATTGTATTGCCTAGATGGCGTCTATGTGATGTGATGTGTTGTGTCTTCTTTTGTGGTTTGGACTATGTGTCACGATACTAAATGTGAATGTGTAAATGTGTATGTGTTCATGTGAAAATGTGAATGTGAACAATGTGTAAAAGTGCATGTGTAAAGTGTGAAATATGCGAATTTGAAATTGTGTAAAAATGTGAAAACAAAATGTGAGGATGTGAGTTTGTAATCCATGTTATGACAATCTGAAATCATGCTTGAACAGTAGCTTTAATATGTTATGATCATGTTTATGTATGCAAAATGCCTAGAATCCATGATAGGGATAATTGTTAAGAATATAAACAACTTCCATACTTGAGTGTTCACATGTTGTGATTTAAATTGTTGTTGTAGCTCTCATGTGTTAGATTATGGTTGCTAAAGCATGTAAAACCAGCAAGTTTAAAGCATGTAAAATGGTTACGTATATGTGTAGGAATGTGTAGATTCCATGTTAGGTATGTGTCTTTCATGCATGCTCGGAAATTCATGTTAACGGCTTTCATGTCTTAGTTGGTTGAAGGTAGATTTTTATGTGAGAAATGAATAGAAAGCATGTGATAGGTGATTCTATTTCTGCAAATCTGAAAGCATAGTTAATGTTTAAATTGTAGATTCACCATGAAGGTGTAAAATTTAATGTCAAGCATGCTACATGTTGTGTCTTATGAATGTGTATGTAAAACCTACCATGATATGTGCATGTGCGGTATGTGTAGAATTACTTGCGGAGTCTTTTAGACTCACTACTTACTTCGGCGTACAGGTGTAGTTGGTGACGAGACACTAGTGGAGGAGACGTTGGAGACCGACTCCGAGCGCGGAGATTAGAGTGTTGGAGCACTAGTGACATTTGTGATTTTGATAGTATGTAAATTGAACATTGTACTATCTTTATCATGGAAGAATGTATAAGTGTGGACATCTATGAATTTGATTTTCAGCAATTTAAATTATGTGGACTTTTAGTTCTTTAAATGTTATCAAATCATGTATGTTAAATGTGGATGATGAATGAATGAAGACAGTGGTTCTTTTACTTCCGCTACTCTATTCTTATATTCACGTGTATCTCAGCTGAATGTCATTGTTGGGTAAATGTCCCACTGTGATGACGCTCGCTATACCGACGTGGGTTGGTATAACCGTACCGGTATAATGAGGGTCGTCGCAGAGATTTGTATCAGAGCCAATCGGTTGAGATTGCACATGAACATACCTAAGTCATCATCCCCATTACATGCTAAGTATGTCCGCATGTGTAGAATTGATAATGACGAATGAAAAGTGATAAGAAAATGGTTAGAAAACTTAGTAACCTAGCTCTAATGGTGGCTGAAATTTATTACAGCCATGGCTTCGAGGGTAGGCGTGGCAGAGCACCGGCCCGTGAGGACGAGCCGCGACGTGACGAGCGGGCGGAGCAGCAGGCCCCGGCACTGCAAGGTCCTGTACTTCCCCCACCGCCACCTGTGGATTATGGAGTATTCATGCAAGGTCTGGTGCAAGCCTGCAGACGCAAGCTCATACCCAGGTAGCACTCCAGGCTTAGTTGAGGCTCAGGTTAGAGTAATAAATGATTAATAGTCTGCTTTATTTGCTCATGTGATATTATATTGATTGTGTATTGTTTGCTGTGCACTGTAGCAGGCTCAAGTACCAGCTCAGGACCATGGTGGACCTTCTACCATGGAGAGATTCAAGAGGATGCTGTCACCCTCTTTTAAGGGGGAGAGCGATCCGTTGTTGGCAGAAAGCTGTATGAGGGAGATAGAAAAGATCTTCCGAGCCATCAGGTGTGCAGATGATGATAAGGTTACATTGGCCACCTACATGCTACAGTATGCTTTAGTTTATATGGTTGTATGTTTGTTAAGCTAGATTAGTTTAGATGGTGCTTATGAGCGATGTACTGCAGGAAAGAGCTGATGTATGGTGGGCTTCATTACTGCGTACCCGGTTTGAGGACGGAGCTATCGACGTTGCTTGGGACGAGTTCGTGAGGCTCTTTCGGGCCAAGTTCGTCCCCGAGCATGTGCAAGATCGGATGGAGCACGAATTCCTATCTTTGGCTCAAGGCTCCATGACTGTGCTGGAATATGAGGCAAGATTTTCTTGTTAGGTTTCGTATAGAGCGCAGCGGAAACGCGAATCCCTCAGTTAGTTATGGTTTCCAGCGGTCGGATCGAACACAAAATGGTAAACCTCGCACAGGCAGATCTCATCTTTACCTTTGCGGGGTTGCGTAACCCCGTATCCGGGGAGGAGGTGGCGCAGGAGGCGCCGGTGCTTCAAGCCGTTCAAGTGTCCGGCCTCTAGACGTATCCACGCGAGCTCCGGACGCAGACGAGATCTCCTCGCTCTCCACGCGTCTCCCGGATCTCAGCTCCACCATGTGCCGAAGAGAGGAGAGAGAGGGTGGGGGGCGCCCTGGGAGAGAGAGAGGAGGGGGGCGGCTAGGGTTAAGCGTGGAGCTTGGCCCAGGGTTTAACTCTCAGCGTATATTTATAGACCACTGTGGTTTTTTCATAAAACCCAGTCATTGTCTATAAAGAACACCTTGCCCAGTCTGTTCAAAACTCTTATGCGTGTGACCCTCTAGGCCCAACCGCTAGTCCAGTTTTCAGCCCATAAGCTCAATAACTCTTTATTGACTTTTGGTAATTAATTAACATCTCATAAATTAATTACACAATCAATTATCGTCTCACGATAATTGACTGGGCTTCCAATCAAGTTGGGTGCCAAGCAACACCACTTGATCCTAGAAAGCATTGGGGTTCAGCAACCCATTCAAGGAACCTTTTGTCATCAGTTACCACGTGACTATAATCCTTCGCTCGTACAATGCTCCCGAGTGCACTTAGGGTATGGTCAACTGTCAACCCTAATGTGTGTACTCACTTGGTTTAGATGCCGCATAACAATATCAGAAAACTCCTTTTCTGATAAGTAGTCTTGCCCTGGCCAGGGACTATCAGGCATCCTTCCCTAGAGCATTCACTCTCTTATTACCGAGAGCGAGCGATCCCATATTGACCACACAATCACCTTCGAGGGTATTCCGCTAGATCCGAACACTTAACTGATTAAGACCTCATGGCTAGAGATCTATAAGTCAGGTCAAAACCCAGAAGCCCACCAACAAGGTGTCCTTGGTGTCTCAGGTCTAAGGACCAATCACGCTACTGTGACAATGAATCTAGTTGGTTGACAGTTAGGTAACATTACCATCCAGCGATTCATAACGGATCAGTTCAGTGAACTCATTCTCCAATGAGGACCTACAGATTCACCTTAGTGTCTCCACACAAGTGACTATGAGACCAGTCACCCTCATCATATGAGCAGTGCAACCTGTACTAGTCTAAACGGATATCTGATGTCCTTCTTGAATATCCTCCGACTAGGAACAATTAAGAATATACGTTTAAGGATATTAATCTCATTGTTATGATCTCATCATAATTAATATCCATTGCGCATATTCATGGACTTCATAATGAAATGATAAACGAATTATACATAATGAATATAAAGCCTTATTATTATTATCAAAGAACAAGATTGTACAAGTTATGATTGGCTTGAGGACACCCATAACTAACAATCTCCCACTTGGACTAAAGCCAATCACCTCTATGTCTTAAACCATAGAATCTAGGTGGCGCTCAAACACAATTTGAGACAGAGGCTTCGTCAATGGATCTGCAATGTTGTCGACTGAAGGAACTCTTTCCACCAGTACATCTCCTCTAGTGATTATCTCCCTGATCAGGTGAAATCGCCTCAGAATGTGCTTCGACTTCTGATGAGACCGTAGATCTTTCGCTTGCGCAATGGCCCCATTGTTGTCACACAGCAATGGGATTGGATCAGTGTCACCTGGCACCACACCAAGGTCGGTGATGAACTTCTTCATCCACACTGCCTCCTTGGCGGCTTCAGCTGCAGCAATGTACTCAGCTTCTGTCGTCGAGTCTGCAGTGGTTTCTTGCTTGGAACTCTTCCAGCTCACTGCACCCCCGTTCAAAGTGAACACAAACCTAGATGTAGACTTGCTATCATCTGGGTCTGACTGGAAACTCGAGTCAGTATATGCCCGAAGTTTCAAGTCCCCTCCTCCATAAACCAGAAATATATCCTTAGTCCTTCTCAAGTACTTAAGGATACATTTCACTGCCATCCAGTGTGTTTCACCTGGATTTGCCTGATATCTGCTCGTAACACTTAGAGCAAATGCCACATCTGGCCTTGTACATAGCATGGCATACATGATAGACCCTATAGCCGAAGCATAGGGGACTCTATCCATGGCTGCCCTCTCTTCAGGAGTCTTAGGAGACTGCTCCTTAGAGAGAATAATCCCATGTCTCATAGGTATGAGACCTCTCTTGGAATTTTCCATGCCAAACCTTTTGACAATGGTATCTATGTACATGGATTGGGTCAAGCCAAGCATCCTCTTAGATATCTCTATAGATACGTATTCCTAATACGTAGGATGCTTCTCCCAAATCCTTCATGGAGAAGTTCTTTGACAACCAAACCTTTACTGATGATAACATCCATACATCATTCCCAATGAGTAAGATGTCATCAACGTAAAGTACGAGAAAAGTGATAGCACTCCCACTGATTTTCTTATACACACATGGTTCATCTTCATTCTTCATGAAGTCATAAGATTTGATAGCCTCATCAAACCTTATGTTCCAACTACGAGAAGCTTGCTTCAATCCATAGATGGATCTTTGAAGCTTGCATACTTTGTTGGACACTCTTTGGATGTAAAACCCTTAGGTTGTATCATACACACTTCCTCCTCAATGTTTCCATTAAGGAAAGCAGTTTTTACATCCATCTGCCAGATCTCGTAATCAAAGTATGCAGCAATGGCAAAAAGAATTCTGATCGACTTTATCATAGCACTGGTGAGAAATTTTCGTCATAGTCAATTCCTTGCCTTTGACGATACCCCTTTGCCACCAACCTTGCCTTATAAGTGTCGATCTGTCCATCTGCACCGATCTTTCTCTTAAAGATCCACTTGCACCCAATAGGTACAATACCTTCAGGCAAGTCTACCAAGTTCCAAACTTGGTTGGTGTACATGGACTGCATCTCAGAATTCATCGCATCTCGCCATTTCCCTGACTGAGGACAATCAACAGCCTCTTGGTAGGTCTTTGGATCATCATCCTCATCATAAGACATGCCTTCACTGATATGTCCAACATATCTTTCAGGCTTTCTAGGTACTCTACCAGACCTACGCTGAATGTGTGTATATTCCTGAACAGTTCCGGAACCGATGTTTCACCTGGTGGGCTTTGCACAATCTGTGGATCTAGAACCTCTTCTAGATCTACTTTACTCCCACTGTCCTTTTGGGTAAGGTACTCCTCTTCCAAGAAGACAGCTCTCCTGGCGACAAACACTCTTTATTCACCAAGATGGTAAAAGTAGTACCCAAACGTTTCTTTTGGGTATCCAACAACCTGCACTTATCGGTTCTGGATTCCAGTTTATCTGGGTCATGTCTCCTTACGTGGGTAGGACAACCCCAGATTTTAACATGTTTAAAATCAGGCTTTCTACCCTTCCATATCTCATGGAGTGGAAGACACAGATTTACTGGGAACCCTGTTCAGCAGATATGCCGCTGACTCTAGCGCATATCCCCATAAGGAACTGGTAACTGTGAACGCTCATCATGGATCACACCATGTCCAACAAGGTACGATTTATCCTTTCCGATACCCATTCATCTGTGGTGTATAGGGAGGAGTCCATTGAGAAAGGATACCATTATCCTTTAAGAATTGTGTGAACTCTGTACTCAAGTATTCACCTCCTCGGTCTGACCGTAGATTTTAATACTTTTTCCAGTTTGTTTCTCAACTTCATTCTTAAATTCTTGGAATTTCCCAAAGGCTTCAGATTTGTACTTCATCAAGTAAACAAATCCGAACCTTGAGTAGTCATCCGTGAATGTAATGAAGTATGAGTAGCCACCCTGGCTTGGGTAGACATTGGACCACATACATCCGAATGTATTAGTTCCAATATGTCCTTGGCCCTATCTCCATGTTTACTAAATGGAGATTTGGTCAACTTACCCATTAAACAGGATTCACAAGTTGCATATGATTCATAATCAAATGGATCTAGTATCCATTCTTATGCAACTTTTGAAGCCTATTCTCGCCAATGTGACCAAGCCTACAATGCCATAAGTAGGTAGTGTTCACACTATTCTTACATCTCTTAGGAGAAACATCAACATGGAGATTTTCATAAGAGACATCAAGCAGATACAAACCATTCACCAAACTTGCTAAAGCAACTAGTTTATTTCTCAAATAAACTGAACAACTATTTTCTCAATGGTAAACATGTATCCAATTCTGTCTAAACAAGAAACAGAAATAATGTTCTTAATGATACTAGGCACATAGTAGCAATCATCTAATAAAAGCAATCTCTAGAAGGTAACTTGAGCTTGACTATCCCCACAGTGTGTGCACCAACACTTGTGCCGTTTCCAAGCCTCAAGTTCACCTCGCCCTTGCTCAGCTTCCTTCTACTTGTCAGCACCTGCACATCATTGCAGATATGAGAAGCACATCCAGTGTCTAAAACTCAAGATGTAGAATCTCTAATAGACAAGTGAAGATCTATCATATAGATACCTGAAGCTTCGCCAAGCTTCTGCTTCTCCTGAGCCTTCATTGCAAGATAGTCCTTGCAATTTCTTTTCCAGTGCCCCTTTTTCTTGCAGTGGAAGCACTCGCCTTTTCTTCTCCTTTGCTTATGTCCTTCTTTTTGTTTCTGCGTAGACTGCTTCTTGCATTGCCTTTCTTAAAGGCTTGCCCTGCTCTCCTTTCTTGTTGGACTTTCCAACATGAGAACAGTGGGCTTTTCCTTCTTAAGGTTGTCCTCAGCAGTCTTCAGCATGTTGAGCATCTCAGCTAAACTCACCTCAATCTTGTTCATTGTGAAGTTCACAATGAACTGGGAATATGAATCTGGAAGTGACTGGAGAATGAGGTCCGTGCTTAGTTCCTTGTCAAGAGGAAAACCAAGCCCTTCGAGCTCTCAATCCACTCTATCATCTTCAGCACATGAATCTATACTGAAGACCCTCTGCCATGCGAGCTCTGAACAGGGCCTTGGATATCTCATATCTCTCTACCCTGCTCTGTTCTTCAAAGAGCTCCTGCAAGTGCTGCATGATGGATCTAGCATCCATGTTCTCATGCTGCCTTTGCAACTCATTGCTCATTGAGGCAAGCATGTAGCATTGGGCCAGAGTGGAATCCTCCTTCCACTTCGCAAACTCAAGTGTTTCCCCTTCAGGTGTATCAAGGGGTGGTTCAGCTGGGATCTCACCCTCCAGGACATAGGCAATGCGCTCAGACCTGAGGACAATCTTCAAGTTTCTGAGCCAATCGAGTAGTTCGGGCCTGTCAATCTGTTGCATCCAGTATGCCACGGAGTGGGTTACCTGACGTCATTTTTGCCTATAAAGGAAATGTAAACACAATTAGTAGATGTTCATAATAATAATTAAATCTAGATTAGGACTTTAATCAAGATTAGCTCCCACTATTTTCCGGCAGACTGTATAACCTCAGATATACAGAATGGGAGACACCGACGGTCTCCTAGTGGGGATCGGAATCTCACAGACTGATAGCATGATCTTGTGGATAGCACAACAAACCATACTATGATCTGAAAGCGGTCAACCCTTGACACTTGCAACTCTTGCATATCCGATCTATTTTGGCCCTGAATTTTAATGACCTTGTGGATAGCATAACAAGTCATTAAATCCAGTCTAAGCAGTACCATCATTACGTAACGAGCATAGATTTGGATGTAGCCCTTGTGGATAGCACAACAAAACTACACCGGTCCTCTATCCGTTTTAAGCATCACTATGCCATAGTTTTAGTCTGTCATCAGATTTGGCAAGCCTTGTGGATAGCACAACAAACTTTCCCGATCTAATGGCAATCCTAAAACTATAATGATGGAGGGCCACGTAATTCATTCCAATGATTACGTACGACTTAAAATTTAAACGAGGAGGGATTTTGATATATTTTATCTTGGTCTCTATATCTGGTGCTGTTGATATATAAAATTTGGAATATCATATATTTAATTATATATACCATAGCACATTCCACACATATCATATACGTGAAGAAATATGATGGATGATCATGGACTTTAACCTAGAGTGGCATTACAGAGCCAGTTGGTAATCCACAAACACGGTGAAAAATGGCAGCCCCGCATCGAATGCATTTGCTTGATGTAACTCTATCTCCATGAAGGTCCTGCATGGTTCTCTCCTCCATCTCCGCCAATCGCTTCTTACAATTACAAGTAATATTTAAATTGGGCACGCAGGCCTATAAATGTACATCAGATAATAATATGAAATCTTGAACAAGTCAAGGAGAGTACATAAGAGGGAGATAGAATGTAACCCGGATTCATGGAGGGAGAGAGGGAGGCACGCAGTCCTCATAAATTACATCATTTGCCCTTAACCATAACAATCATCACATGATATCTAAGTCCATGACCATCCATCCACACAATCACATGCATCAATAAGCAATCATCACATAATTACTTCTGAAATAACTTTTATTTCAAAAATATAATAATATATTTGAAAACCATTTAACTAAACAATTTAGCTAACATGGATAATATTAATCAACATTAGATAAACGTCATTCACCGTTACTGCATGAAGTCGTCAAGATGTATAGTTAATTAATTTAAAAATCACATTTCTAAATCAATTAACATGTCTTAATTAGATAGAGGAAATAACTAAAACGGTTTCAGATTTCCTTTAAACTAATTAAGTAATGGGTCATTTATATGAAAATAATTTATAGAGAGTTAAAAACAATTTTAAACTCAAAAAGTCATTTTCATAATTTTCTGGGATTTTAAAACATTTTTCTAAATTTAAACAATTTAAAAAAAAATTAAAACATTTTAAATTTTGAAAAAGGGGGAGGGGGGGACCAGATCCGGTCCAACCGGATCCGGTGGGGGCGCGGGCCACCCACGCGGGTGGCCCGGGCCCCGCCCGGGGTCCGGGTGGACTTACCCAGACCCGGGCCCGCGGGGGGCGACCCGCGGGGTCGCCCCCTCCGCCCTCTGGGTTCGCCAGAGGGGCGAACCCTAGGTCGCCGCCGCCACCCCTTCGCGCAGGGCCACGGCGGGTCACCGCGCGTCCGGGCGCGCGGACAGCGCGGCGGCGCCGGATCCCGCTGCCCTTCGCCCTGGGCACCCAGAAAAACCCCCCAGAAAAACCCCTAGAAACCTGCAAAAATCGCCATATCTTGGACTGTCCAAGAAGCTGCAACCTGTGCGACGGCGGCACTTTGCAGGCGGCCATACGACCTCCATAGATGGCCAAACGACGTCACGAGGGGTTCTTCGCGAAGTCCTTGGTACTAGGAACACCTTCCACGTACCAAGCGGCAAGTGCACATCCCATGTGCGACCCACACCACGACACGACAAACATGCACTCATGCACAACGCGAATCGACAAAAACGCATGAAATGAGATCATCGACGCCGATACTGACCGGCAGCAACCTGGCTCTGATACCACTGTAGGTTTCGTATAGAGTGCAGCGGAAACGCGAATCCCTCAGGTAGATATCGTTGGCGCGGTCGGATCGAACACAAAACGGTAAACCTCGCACAGGCAGATCTCATCTTTACCTTTGCGGGTTGCGTAACCTCCCGTATCCGGGGGGAGGTGGCGCAGGAGGCGCGGTGTGCTTCAAGCGTTCAAGTGTCTGGCCTCACGTATCCACGTGAGCTCCGGACCCAGACGGGATCTCCTCGTTCTCCACGCGTCTCCCGGATCTCAGCTCCACCATGTGCCGAAGAGAGGAGAGAGAGGGTGGGGGGCGCCCTGGGAGAGAGAGAGGAGGGGGCGGCCAGGGTTAAGCCTGGAGCTTGGCCAAGGCTTTAACTCTCAGTGTATATTTATAGACACCGCGGTTTTTCATAAAAACAGTCATTGTCTATAAAGAACACCTTGCCCAGTCTGTTCGGAACTCTTATGCGTGTGACCCTCTAGGCGCAACTGCTAGTCCAGTTTTCAGCCCATTAAGCTCAATAACTCTTTATTGATTTGGTAATTAATTAACATCTCATATATAATTAATAACAAATCTCACATAATCGTCTCAATTGACCACTTTCCATTCCAAGTGGGTGCCAAGCAACACCACTTGATCCTGGAAAGTATTGGGGTTCAGCAAACCATTCAAGGAACCTTTTGTATCATCAGTTACCACGTGACTATAATCCTTCGCTCGTACAATGCTCCCGAGTGCACTTAGGGTATGGTCAACTGTCAAACCCTAATGTGTGTACTCACTTGGTTTAGATGCCGCATAACAATATCAGAAAACTCCTTTTCTGATAAGTAGTCTTGCCCTGGCCAGGGACTATCAGGCATCCTTCCTAGAGCATTCACTCTCCAATTACCCTGAGAGCGAGCGATCCCATATTGACCACACAACACCTTCGAGGGTATTCCGCTAGATCCGAACACGTAACTGATTAAGACCTCATGGCTAGAGATCTATAAGTCAAGGTCAAAACCAGAAGTCCACCAACAAGGTGTCCTTGGTGTCTCAGGTCTAAGGACCAATCACGCCACTGTGACAATGAATCTAGCTGGTTGACAGTTAGGTAACATTACCATCCAGAGATTCATAATGGATCAGTTCAGTGAACTCATTCTCCAATGAGCACCTACAGATTCACCGTAGTGTCTCCACACAAGTGACTATGAGACCAGTCACCCTCATCATGGAGCAGGCGCAACCTGTACTAGTCTAACCGGATATTCCGATGTCCTTCTCGAATATCCTCCGACTAGGAACAATTAAGAAATACGTTTAAAGGATATTAATCTCAATGTTATGATCTCATCATAATTAATATCCATTGCGCATATTCATGGACTTCATAATGAAACGATAAAGAATTAACTAATGATATAAAAGCCTGAATTATTATCAAAGAACAAGATTGTACAAGTTATGAGCTTGAGGACACCCATAACTAACAATTCTGAACTCTCTAAATATGCACCTCATATAGTCGCAGACGAGCGCAGGAAGACAAAGAAGTTCGTGATGGGACTCAAGCCATCACTGCGGACGAGACTCGTGGCATTTGACCATCGCACGTTGGACGAGGCCCTCAGTGCTGCTTGTAGGCAGGAGGGAGAGATGGAGCAATACCTGGAAGAAAAGAAAGCTTTGCAGAAGAGGCCAGCAATGACGTTCCAGCGGCAGGACAAGAAGAAAGCGGTGTACCAGACACCGCAGCGACCAGTAGCAGTCGCCAGTACTTAGGTACCTTCTGTACGTTCCCCTGGTGTGAAGAAAGAGTGTCCCCACTGTGGGAAGACACATGGTGGTACCAAATGTTGGATGATACGGGTAAGTGCTTGAAGTGCGGAAATAGCGATCACCAAAATCAAGGATTGCCCAAGACTTTAGCAGGGAGTCCAGCGCGGAGCCCAGCCCCAGCAGCAGTAGCAGCAACAGCGCCAGCTACAGGAAGACTAGGAAGGCCTCGAGCCCCAGCTTGAGTGTTGCTTTAGCTCGCGAGGACGCCGAGCAGGCGGAGCATGTCACCGAAGGTACGGTTTTGCTTTTAGGTGTGCACGCTCGGGTTTTGTTTGATACGGGTGCTACTCACTCGTTCATTTCCGAGCGGTTCGCTAGGCAGTTAGCCCTAGAGTCAGGCATAGAGTCTGAGGATTTAGAGGTCCCTTTGTCTGTGCACACCCCTGCTAGTACGGTATCGACTAGGAAGTGCATTCCGTCGTTACCTGTGTGCATTGAGGATAGAATCCTAGATGGATGTTTCTTCTTGCTAAAGATGAAGGACTATGATGCTATTCTTGGTCTGGATTGGCTAGAGGAGCACTATGTGTTAGTGGATTGTCGCGGAAGAGGATTGTTTTCCGCATTCCTGTGAGGACGAGTTCTCTCATCCCTTGCCAAGGAACTTGGCTGAAAAGTTAGTCATCTCTGCCATGAAGGTGATGCGCATGGTGAACAAGGGTTGTGACGCTTTTCATGCCAGCGTGGTATTAGTGCCAGAGGTCGATGAGTCATCTACTATTGCAGAGATTGAGGTAGTGCAGGATTTTCCAGACGTCTTTCCTGATGATTTGTCTGGTTTTCCACGGATAAGAGATAGAGTTTACCATAGAGTTGCTACCGGGCACCTCTCCTATCTCGAAGGCTCCATATCGATGGCACCTGCGGAGTTAGCCGAGTTGAGGAGGCAATTGCAAGAGTTGCTTGATAGGGATTATTCGCCCTAGTGTTTCCCCTTGGGGCGCACCTGTATTGTTCGTCAAGAAGAAAGACGGGTCACTTAGGTTATGCATTGACTACAGGAAGCTGAACCAAGTGACTGTGAAGATAGGTATCCCTTACCTCGTATTGATGATTTGTTTGACCAGTTGCGAGATGCATCAGTCTTTTCTAAGATTGATTTGCGATCTGGTTATCATCATTGAGGATTCGGAGTGAGGATGTGTCCAAGACGGCGTTTAGAACTCGTTATGGACATTATGAGTTTTTGGTCCTTCCTGTCGGATTGACCAAGTCCCCTGCAGCATTCATGATCTCATGAACAGGGTGTTTAGGCCTTATTTAGATAGCTTTGTCGTGGTGTTTATTGATGATGTGTTGGTTTACTCTCCGGATGAGGCCATACACCGTCAGCATTGAGGTAGTGTTAGAGGTTCTTCGTGAGCACAAGCTGTACGCTAAGTTCAGCAAGTGCGATTTTTGGTTGCGTGAGGTTCATTTCCTCGGGCATGTTATCTCCGGTGCGGGTGTTGCAGTGGATCCAGCAAAGGTCCAGGCAGTTATGATTGGGAGGTCCCAAGACCCTTCGGAGATTCGTAGTTTTATTGGTTTAGCTGGTTACTATCGGCGATTTATTGAGGGATTTTCATCCATCGCCGCCCCTTTGACTCAGCTTACCAGAAAGGGAGGGTGAACTTGTTTGGTCCGAGAAGTGTGAGAGTAGTTTTCAATTATTGAAGACTAAGCTCACGACAGCCCGGTGTTAGTCTTACCTAGCGGTGTAGAGGGTTTTGCTATCTACACGGATGCGTCTCGAATTGGGTTAGGCTGTGTGCTCATGCAGCAGGAAAAGGTAGTGGCTTATGCTTCTCGTCAGTTGAAGGAGCATGAGAGGAACTATCCGACTCATGACTTGGAGCTCGCAGCAGTGGTTCATGCACTAAAGATCTGGAGGCACTATCTTTATGGTGTCAGATTTGAGGTGTTTACCGACCACAAGAGCTTGAAGTATCTTTTCTCCCAAAAGGAATTAAACCTGAGGAAGAGGAGATGGATTGAGTCTTGAAGGACTATGACTTCGACCTTCAGTATCACCCTGGAAAGGCGAATGTTGTAGCGGATGCGCTGAGTAGAAAGAGGCCATCTCTCCAGCAGGATTGGAAGATGTTGGAAGATGCGGCTTGCACGTTGACTGAGTTAGAGCCATCGCTATGTCAGGCTTTTGTAGCTCAGTTATCCCTTAGGTCCTCGGTTTTAGATGAGGTGATCGAGCAACAAGGGAGCCGACCTAGACTCTTAGAGTTAGTGGGCAAGGCGGGCATTGCTCGTGATGAGGACGGTGTGATTAGATTCCAGCACCGTGTTTGTGTCCCCGATTTAGTAGATGCGTGAGCATGTGTTAGCGGAGGCTCATAGATCGCGATTCTCTATTCATACGGGTAATACAGAAGATGTATCAGGATTTGAAGAGATCTTTTGGTGGTCGGCATGAAGAAGGATGTAGTAGATTATGTGTCTAGGTGTTTAGTGTGTCAGCAAGAGAAGGCTGAGCGGCAGCGACCATCTGGCCTTATGCAGGATGGACATCCCAGTGTGGAAGTGGGAAGCTGTCACTATGGACTTTGTTTCGGGTTGCCTCGATCTAAAAGGGGCAATGACTCGATTGGGTAGTTGTAGATAGATTCCGAAGACTGCTCATTCTTGCCTATGAAAGAAGAGGAGTCAGTAGAGAGTTTAGCTAGATTGTATGTTAGTGGTATCATTAGATTGCATGGTGTGCCGAAGTCGATCATTTCGGATCGAGATCCGAGTTACTTCGAGGTTGTGGAAGGGTCTTCAGGATGCTTTAGGTTCAGAGCTGAAGCTCAGTTCGGCGTTTCATCCCCAGACTGATGGACAGTCCGAAAGGACTATCCAGACGCTCGAGGATATGTTGAGAGCGTGTGGGTGCTGGATGGAAGGATGATTGGGAGCACCATTACCTCTTGTGGAGTTCGCATACAGCAACAGCTTTCATGCAAGTATTGGTATGGCTCCATTCGAGGCGTTGTATGGTAGCCCTACAGATCTCCTTTATGGGAGGAGACTGGTGATAGGCAGTGATCGGTCCGGAGTTAGTTCAGGAGACTTCGATAAGGTCCAGCTTATCAGAAGAGGCTTGTTGCGGCACAGGATAGCAGAAGAGCTATGCCAACAACAGGAGGAAGGATCTTGAGTTCGAGGTTGGCGATCATGTCTTCTTGAAATATCGCCTACTCGAGGTGTTGTCAGATTTGGCAGGCATAGTAAGTTGAGCCCTAGGTTCATTGGCCCATATGAGATTCTCAGACGTTGGGCAGCGTGGCATATGAGATAGCCTTACCCCCAGCTTTGCTAGGTTCATCCTGTATTCACGTTTCGATGATCAATAAGTATGTCCGAGATCCATCTCATGTGATTAGTCATGAGCCAGTGGAGATTCAGCCAGATCTATCGTATGCGAGCAACTAGTAGCTATTCTTGACCGGAAGGTTCAGCATCTCCGGAACAAGAGTATTGCGTCGGTGAAAGTTCTCTGGCGGAACTTCTCACGAGAGGAGGCTACTTGGGAGCTTGAGGATGCGATGAAGAATAAGTATCCCCTTTGTTTGAGTAGCGTCGTTCTAACTTCGAGGACGAAGTTTCTTTTAAGGGGGAGAGGGTGTAAGGCCCTCGAATTTTATGCATTATTGTATTGCATGTAAATAATTCATGTGTGTATGTACGTATGTAAATATCTACGTAAGTACTAGTGGTATACTTATGTATGCATGTGTATAATTAGAATAAATAATGTATGAATGGTACGATGGTAGTGTGTACTGATAGCGTATACATATAGCAATATAGGTATAAGATGTACATGATTTTGCATGTTTTGGAGTTTTGGCCGAAGGCCAGATTGGCGTCAATATCAATGGACGCTTGAGTTGAGTAGGCGTCAACCCATGGACGCCAACACTAATTCCAGCGTCCAGTGATGTGGACACCAACTTCTCTGACCTGCATGCGTTGCAGAGAGCCAGAATTCGGGAGCAAGCCACCCCAACCATGGGGGCTATCCCCAACGGTCTGAAAGGGTATCACATCATCTCTTGCGTGGGTGAGAAGTCTTTGGCTATATACAAAGCCCTCTTTGCAACTCACAAACTTCTCTCTGCCCTTTGCAAGAGAGGAAGAAGAGGAAAAGGAGAGAAAACCCTATTTTCGGACTGTGAGAAACCAACACTTTTGGAACCCCAAATCTAGAGTTCTGAAGCTTGATCCGGCCACCTGCTGCATCAAGGAGCTTGCTGGATTATCGTGGAAGGCATCCCCAACCTCGGACTGCACTGGAGCTTGCTCAAGAACCCGGAGTGAAGCTTTTCTAGGAGCTTCTTGGGACAGCCCAAGGAGAGCTTCACCGAGCCCTAGATCCGTTTGGTGTATTTTCTAGAGGCAAGTACCTACCATAACGTCCCTGTATGTGGTCTAGGATGGTTTTACTATTTTTATGTATTTTCCCTCGTGTCCTAGACCCCCAAATTCACCCCATCTTTGGAGCCCGGGTTGTGTTGCATAGACCTGACCTTAACGGCAATATCCCTTGCCGCTAAGATCATGCTTAGCGTCCATCGATTATGCCGCTAACATTACATTAGCGGCCATGCTTGCCGCTAAGTTCATCTGAGCAGAATAGCAAGCTGTTCTGCCCTCTATATGATTAATTTCGATATGTTCCACGATGAGGATATAATGTAATCTCTTATGCTATGTATACTAGCTAATGTGATGGATGGGAATGTGAATGTACTCTTATTTCGTGGATGATAGAGCTTATTTACATATTTGAAAGCATGTGGAAGAATGTTCAAATGTTATGTTCTCACCATTATCCTGATAATCCGTGGTAAAATCATGTTGCCCTAATTTTTTTAGACCATGTATGTACAACCCTGTATGTACTCTGAGTTTCTGGAATTTTCCATGCTTGTATGAATTATTGAATTTTTTGTTTGGGAAATAGAAATTATGCGTAGGTCATGATAAATCTTGGTAAATCATGTATGCCCAAAAAATCGGGAATAAATCATGTGGCTCTATGCATGCTAGGGTTCAGACAGCGAGTTGTTAAATTTGTGATTGTTATTCAACTCCATGCTAACTTGATTGTGAATAGAATGTGAATTGATGTCAGATTTTCTGTAATTACGTTTTGGTTAGAAAAATCTGAAAATTTGCATGTGGGATCCTAAACCCTAAATCAGCTAGTGGTTAAAATTTCAGGTCATTTGGACCAGTATATGATTCATATGAATTTTCCATGTAAAATGTGAAACTAATGCATGCCTTTGTAAAATGATTTAATTTTGTATTATAGCAACCTGATTAGTGAAATTTCCTGAGTGCTAAATTCTGTAATTGTAGTGCCATGTTAGGAAAATAGAGAAGTGTGCATGTGAGTGAGAAAGTGAATGAAATGAGAGTGACATGTGTAAACTATGTGTTAAAATCGGTAAAAATGTGTAATGTGTAACTTGTGCCAAATGTGACATACTTCCGCAGAGGGCAGTGGAACCGTATCAGGGAAAAGTCCCCCTGAGAAGGTTCAATGTGTAGTGACCCTAAGGGCATTAGGGGGAAATCCTGGAGGTGGACAAGTACCACTGTTAGGGTGGAGACTTGTTCTCCCGGTTTGCGTAGTCCAAGAGTCGCCATTGTATTGCTAGATGGCGTCTAGTGATGTGATGTGTGTTTCCTTCTTTGGTGTTTGGACTATGTTTCACGACACTAAATGTGAATGTGTAAATGTGTATGTGTTCATGTGAAAAATGTGAATGTGAACAATGTGTAAAAGTGCATGTGTAAAGTGTGAAATATGCGAATTCGAAATTGTGTAAAAATGTGAATCAAAATGTGAGGATGTGAGTTTGTAATCCATGTTATGACAATCTGAAATCATGCATGAACAATAGCTTTACTATGTTATGATCATGTTTATGTATGCAAAATGCCTAGAATCCATGCTAGGGATAATGTTAAGAATATATAAACAACTTCCATACTTGAGTGTTCACATGTTGTGATTAAATTTTGTTGTAGCTCTCATGTGTTAGATTATGGTTGCTAAGCATGTAAAACCAGCAAGTTAAAGCATGTAAAATGGTTACGTATATGTAGGAATGTGTAGATTCCATGTTAGTATGTTTCCTTTCATACATGCTCGGAAATTCATGTTAATGGCTTTCATGTCTTAGTTGGTTGAAGGTAGATTTTATGTGAGAAATGAATAGAAAGCATGTGATAGGTGATTCTATTTCTGCAAATCTGAAAGCATAGTCCATGTGTTTAAATTGTAGATTCACCATGACAGGTTGTAAAATTTAATGTCATGCATGCTACATGTTGTGTCTTATGAATGTGTATGTAAAACCTACCATGATATGTGCATGTGCGGTATGTGTAGAATTACTTGCAGAGTCTTTTAGACTCACTACTTGCTTCGGCGTACAGGTGTAGTTGGTGACGAGACACTAGTGGAGGAGACGTTGGAGACCGACTCCGAGTGCGGAGATTAGAGTGTTGGAGCACTAGTGGACATTTGTGATTTTCATAGTATGTAATTGAACATTGTACTATCTTTATCATGAAGAATGTATAGTGTGGACATCTTGAATTGATTTTCAGAAATTTAAATATATGGACTTTTAGTTCTTTAAATGTTATCAAATCATGTATGTAAATGTGGATGATGAATGAATGAAGACAGTGGTTCTTTTACTTCCACTACTCTATTCTATATTCACGTGTATCTCAGCTGAAGGTCATTGTTGGGTAAATGTCCCACTGTGATGACGCTCGCTATACCGACGTGGGTTGGTATAACCGTACGGTATAATGAGGGTCGTCGCAGATATGATAGTTACCGGCGGAATGAGAAGCTGATAAAGAAAGCTAGGAAGACTTGGGCAAAGTACACAGTGAGCAAGAAGGTGGGATTGGCAGTGTAGGAGAAACGGAAGATATCTGGAAATATGAAGAATTCAATGACACTATTCATCCCATTTCTTGTGATTTTTACATGGCCCGCAGGGCAAAGTGATGTATTTTTCGATTTCCAAATAAGTGTAACACAAAGTTAGATGAATAAAAGTGATACGCATTGTGTTGAATGGCTTGAATTGTGAAATGTGTGCATTGAAATGGATGAATGGGCTTCAAATATGTTCAATGGAGTGTGTGCTGTGAGGACTGAGTGTGGAAGTGTTGGTGTCCACATCGATGGCCGTCGACCACTGATAGACGTTCAAAGTCTGGTCGCCAAACAGCAGAGAAAGGGATAGACGTCCACATCGAGAGCCGTTTAATTCAAACTTGGTGTCCAAACCTTGCCGTTGACCGTACTTCGAGGTCTGACAATGATGAGCCATTGGCGTCAACATCCTAGACGTGGACAGTATGTCAACGGCCCAATCTTGACGTCAGAAAAAGTGAGGACGACCAGACCTTGACGTCAAATTTGAAAAATAGCTTTTA
>JACBKR010000718.1:0-62728 GCA_014218235.1 Colocasia esculenta
GTACTCAAAGTCTATCATTCAAGAGAATGGGGAGATTTATGACGATGTTGCACGCAGGATTAGACAGACTCGTTAAAATGGAAAAGTGCATTAGGAGTCCTCTGTGATTGCCATACACACGTAAAACTTAAAAGGAAAATTTTATAGAACAACTGTGAGGCCTACTTTGTTATATGGTACCAAGTGTTGGGCAGTACAAAATGAACATATTAACAAAATGTGTGTAGCAAAGATGAAGATGTTGAAATGGATGTGTGATCAAACTAATAAAAATAAGATTCGGAATAAGTGCTTCCGTGAGGACTCGGGTATAGCTCCAAGTGATAGTAAAATGAGAGAAAATAGATTTAGGTGGTTTGGACGCATGCACTATCACCCTAACTCGGTGTCGGTCAAAATATAATCAAATCTTAGTGGATGCTAGTAAAAGCACTCGGGGTAGGCCTAAAATGTGATGGTGCGATATATTTACGAAGGACAAGGGCTTCTTCGGTTTAGATACGAATATAGTATTTGATAGAAATCTCTGGCAAAATAGGATTCATGTAGCCAACCCCAAATAATGGGATAAGGCTCCGCTGCTGCTGCTGCTGATAAAGAAATGCTTACATGAATGAATAATAAATGCATCTTCTACAGAGTGATTCAACACATCTTCCATCAAAATTGGATCACTCGTGTGAGTAATACTTGCTACACACCTAATGTGTAGCAAATGCTGACAGGGCAGGCACACCCCATATGATTGGTCCACAAGGAGATAACAAGGCAAGAGACATAGTGCAACTCATTATCCATTCTACAACACAAGGTTGGGTGATTTTACACTTGTTGAGGAGTTTCCTGGCCTGTTTGCTGTCATCGAGGCGCCAGATGCTTTGGTGGCTCAGTGTTTTGATGTGTAGCTATCGGAGGGTATTTGAGCCCCTATCTTTAGGAGAGGCCTCACTATAGATGAGATGGATCAACTTCAGCCTCTTCTTAGTTCTCCGCTTCAAGTCAAAGTGGACGCTTCTGCATTGGATACTTGGAGGTGGAGATGGGACTCTTCTGGTCAATTTACGATCAGGTCGGCATATTCTTTTATTTCAGATGGAGGTCTACAACACTTTGCTACACCATATGTATGGAATATCAATAGTTCCCTCATGGTAAAGGTGCTCATTTGGAGGATTTCTCATGGCCGTCTGCCGACACGTGTGAGATTAACTTCTTTCCTTCCGGACATCTCCACGACTTGCTGCCTTTGCGGAGGAGAAGAGGAGGATGTGGACCACTTACTCATTTCCTACCCCTTTGTCCAGGACATTTAGACAAGGATTGGCCAATCTTTTCAGCAGACTTTGGATCAGCTTCAAGGGGTCTTGCAGCTTCTTCTTAAGTGGAGAAGGAAATGGGTGCTTAAGGCAATTCCATTTTGTGATGGCTAGTCCATTATGCCACCCTTTGGGCTATTTGGAATGAAAGAAATAGAAGAATATTCAAAAGGGAGTCGAGATCAGAGGACAGGACCTTGTTTTTCATATGTGAGAGGGTAATGTTTTGGGCGAGACATCTTTGTAAAGTGGGGGAGGATAACTCCTCCATTCTTTTCTCTTTGGGCAATTAGATTTTTGCTTCGGTGAGCTCTTTTTGTACATGGAGGAACAAGCTTGTACTTTTATATGTAGGGAATCCTTCTTGGAGTGAATTGTTTGTATAGGGGTATTGGGAGGTTGTTCTTTTTGGGGATAGCTTTTTGTTGATACTCCTATACTTGTATATTCTTCCTTTTCTAATACAAACGTGGTACTACCTACTTTCAAAAAACAAGGCACAAGACAATAAAGAAAGAAAGAGAAATGACAAAACCCTTTATATATCTTGTCACCCACACGTGGACCAATCACATGGATGTATGCATGCCATGTCAACATTTGATGCACATTTAGTGAGCAGCAAGTATTACTCCTTGGTCATAATATCCCCCAAAAGACTGTCAGAGTTTCACTAGGACAATTGCCAAATACAAACCCAAGAGCCCAAGCTCACCAAAAGAGAATCATAGCAAAAAGAGTCAACAAAGCCTATATACCCAACCTTCAAACAATATTTTTCCCTATTAGTAATTTTACTCAAATAGGATAAATCAACAATCTTCTTCTTAAAAAGGGAAGAAAAACACCTGAATTTTGGTATCATGAGTGGCAAGGAGGACTTCGTTCTTCCCATCCCCGTTCAGGTCAGCTACAATAGGTGGAGGCAGGCGCTCTGCTTCATATTTGATCGGGTAATCATCAGAGAGATGAAACCAAGCCTCCTTGAATGAAAAATCACCTTCATGCTGGGAGAAACCAAAGTAGACTTAACATGACCACGCAAGCCAGCAAGACCAATGTGCTAAGGGACACAGGAAAAAGTGTATGCAGTTGAAAACGCTCTCAGATTCGGCGAACCCGAAGTTGCCCAAAATGGTAAAATTTTCAAGCTGATAGTCGTGGCATGCTTTTTCACATTCTGCGACATAAACAAATGGCTCCACGACATTCAGTGGGCACTAGAAGTACAGATAATCTATAGTCACATGTAAGAAAATACGCCAAAACCTCTCAGATCAAATAAGGTTTTACACATACAAGCATGCAGAAAGACATATTACACCGATCTCTCCATTCCATAGAGGGACACCGTCCGTGTAAAACCCATGTGCTCGGGCGATAGAATTACGCCACCCAATCAATTAATCCATAAAATGAACTGAACGCTGGGATCGAACGCACCAAACATAATTCCACCTTGAGCAAGGCATCGCGAACGGAGCATGAAACGCCAGAATTCTAACGATCCCCAGCGTACATAACAAAGTCCACAAAACAACCCCCCCCCCCCCGGGGAGAACAAATGCCTTCGAGAAAACAAGTAAGGCCGGAATCGTGAACGCCTTCGTGAATACGGACAGAAAAACTCACCTGTAGGGAGAAGAAAACTGCGAAGGCGCATAGGAGGAGGATCCCCAGGTCCCGCTTCCTCATCCCTTCTGCTCCTCCCGTGGAGGCAGCGCCGCAGGGAGCTCGAAAATTTTCTTCTCTGCCTTCTCCTTGCGGAGAACGAGGATTCACGGAAGCGGACGGGTATTCCTGCCGTCGATGCTCGCCGGTCTCCTGGGAGGTCCTCTCCCGAAAGACTAAGTGAGAAGATGGAACGACCGGGTTCAATTTTTCCCTTTTTTAAGCAAGTAAAGTTCTATCAAATATATGTTTCTATTCCTTGAAATTTTTAGATTTTATGTTTTTTATTAATATGTTTTTATTATTTATACAGAAAAATAATTAGAAGTCTAATAGAGAGGTCTTTACTGTAATATGATTTAACATATGCTTTACCAGAAAATAACACTTACTATATTGAGTTACAGCTCTGTCAGAAACTATAAAATAAGTCAAATATATATTAAGAACTTCTAATTAATTTACCCTTATTTATATTATGTTGATTTACGATAGTATGGATAGTTTAAATATTAAGCTAGAAAATTATAGACATATCTTGAAATCTAAATGTTTTAAAGTCAATAAGAGTAAATTAAAATTTATATATTATAATTATAATAATGAGATAGTGCTATAAGAAGATATGATTCAAATTAATAGATAAGACATTCTTAAGAATAATAACTTTCGATACTTCATCATTTGATAACACTTATAGGGATTTCACTTTTTTTAAATCTCAAATCTCTTAAAAAAACTCCCTTACACCAGCTTTTAAAGTCCAAAATCTAAGACGCCATCATTACATTTTTTCTCTCTATCTTTCTCATCTCTCTTAAAATTTGCTTTACACAATATAAAATCTAATTTACATGTTTGATAATTAGAGGGAGAAAAAGTATATTTTCAATCATTAAATGATTGAAATCTACATTTTAAAAGTGTTACCAAACGATTAAGGTCTATCATCAAATAGAATGGAGAGATTTATGATGATAAGACATGCATGATTAAGGTAGACTGGTTAAAATAGAGAAATACATCAAGAGTCCTCTTTGATCGTTGTATACCAGTGAAACTTAAAGAGAAATTTTATAAAATGATTATAAGACCTACTTTATTATATGACACTGAGTGTTGGACATGTAAAAGGAACACATTAACAAAAATGTGTGTAACAAAGATGAGGATGTTGAGATGGATGTGCAGTGAAATTAAGAAAAATAAAATTATGAATGAGTGCTTTCGTGAAGACTTGGCGATAACTCTAATTGATAGAAAAACAAAAGAAAATAGATTCAGGTAGTTGGACACGTGTACCTTCGCTTTAACTCGGTGTCGGTTAAAAGATGTGATCAAATCTTAGTAAATACTAATAAAAGAGACAGAGGAATACCATTTTTCGATAAAATACTTATCACAACAGATTTTCCACCCATATCTTTTTTTCTCTCTCTTTCTATGCAAAAAATGAAATTGTGAACATGAATATATTTCTTCACAAACTATTTCCTTTTTGAGATTCTTTTTCCTGACGTTTTATTTCATGAGGAATTATGATCATAAATTGAAACCTTCTTAAGTTTCAAAGAAGAGTATTCTAATGTATGAGTATTAATTGAGTAGGAAGATGGAAATTATGAATCAAAACATGAAAAAGTATAGGCACAAGTTTTTGCATTTGAGAGTGGTCCACGTGGTTGCATCGTGCACAATTTTTTTTTCACATATATATTAATAACTTAAGTTTATATCCCTGCTCTCACATTATTTATATAAAAAAAACACATTGTATTAATTAATGGACATGAAACAAACTAAATGATCGAATGCTCGAGGTTTCATTCCCAGATCTATCATAACATTTAGCATTTCAAGCGTTTAGTTATACGTGTGCATTTGATGCTCATCCATGCGCTCGATCTGTTTTTGTTCCACCTCTTCTCTTTTCCTCGTCGAATGCATCGACCGAAAAAATATTGTTTTTCAAAGAAGCATCAAATGAATGAATAGTCGCAAAAATAAAAATTTCCTCTTCCGTTATTTGATAATTCGACCTGAAGGCTCATACACAGATTGTTGGAGAACCTATGGGTTAATCTCATATCGGAAAAATCATATGGGTTTCATATGTTCATATAGCCTGAGCCTTAGAATCTCAACATCTAAGTTTTGTGAATTTTTACACGGTATCAGAGCGGGCCAAGGCCATTATGATAATTGTGCCATCTCTCTTCTAATTTCCACGGCCCATCTTAGCCGTGAGGAGGAGTGTTGGAGAACCTATGGGTTAATCCCATGTCGGAAAAATCATATGGGTTTCATGTACTTACATAATCTAAACCTTTAGAACCTCAACACCTCAGTTTCGTGGGTTTCTACACAGATGCAAGTTGAAACAATGGAGATGAATCACAATTCATGGCATCCGGGCAGAATGAAAGAAGGATAGCATCAAATGCAGAATGAAGTATAGAGATCCAAACATACATTGATATTCTTCAGATTAGTTGTCAGTGCTCACAGGCTACAGATTTGTTTCACCAGGAAAGATTTGTGAAACCTTTTTGTAGATCAATTTCTTCCTTCCAGCAGTTTCGAGTTGAAGACTTGGTAAATCTTTTGGTCGTCAGTCTCTTGGGACTTTCATATTTAACACACGAAACATAAGTAGAAATTTGTCTTTAAGTAATTACACGAGTCAAACTTGTTCTAATAACCTTATTTTTGTCCCAATCTACAAAACTGCATAGAATGTCTTATAAAGGCGACCATCTTCTCTCAAAAATAAATGGGCACAGTTTCTTAAAGCCCCAAAGTGATTCCAACTAAGAGTTCTAAACATGCTCATAGTTGTTCCTAGTTTTTGTTTTTTTGAAATGTGGATGGTACCACAAAGTATATCGAAATAAGAAGAATGTACAAGAGTAGAGGCAAAGCAACAAAAAGACCTCCAAACAAAAGTCCTCTCTCCGGTTCAAACAACCCAAAATAAACAACCTCACCTCCCCATGAACAAAAGGAGAGGAGAATGAGGACTCTCAAAGTGACCTAATAATTTAGCCCAAGCCAAATGATTCAATGATTGTAGAAATCAAACACTCTGATTTGCTTTAGGTTGGGAATAAGAACAAAATGCAGCAAAGAATAGACTTTTCTGCTTACTAGTTGGTATTCCGAGAGCATTAGGAAACAACAAATAGGAGGTTGAAATCAGGTTAACAGCCAACAAGGAAAAAAATATTCTAATCCAGTCATCCAAAACACACTGATGGGAGAAAGCCTCCGTCAATGGTTTTAGATGTTTTAGCGAGGCTGAGACAAGGAATTGCATTGAAGATAGAAACTGGCTTAAACACACAGTAAGAGGAAGAAACAGAGCTTCCTCCAGAGTGATGGAAAGAGTGCACTGTTATCAGCACTTCTTGATGTTCTGTACTACATTGGCACGTTCTCTTTTGGCAAGTATTACTAGCAAGTTCTGATATATGTGAAGCATACATTTTAGATATTCTTGATGTCTATTTACAGGGAAGAATGATCCTCTAATACCGATGGTATTTGTTCTGTGATAAAATAAAACAGTACCTTCAATTTTGGTGGAAGAGAAAACAAAGCAAGTGAAAAATCCCACAATTTACCTTGTGATGTTTCTACACAACTGATCTTAGCAGCATTCAACATTGAGACCCTAGAGTACCATAGATGCATCAGATTATGGAACACTCATTATCCTGGTAAAAGCTGTTGCAATGTGATGACTCCAGTTAGCGAAGGATCGCCCCTTTGTAAAGAGAGGGTTGGCCTTGTGTATACTCTTCAAATTTATTCTTCTTTATCCTATTTTCAGTTGATAAGAGGCAACAAGTTGCAGCTTGTCACAGGTGCTTTCCTCTATCACTGTCAGATGGATCTCTCATGGCTCTTTAACGGGATTGCTCTGAAACCTTGCAAACTACTGAAGGGTGAGAAAGGCAAACAGGGGGAAAGGGATTGAGAGGAAGAAGAGGTGGAGGGTCTGACTTCCAACTTACATGCCATCCCCTTCCCAGGTTCGTTCTATACTAGTATTTGCCCGAGCAGTCATAATCACCACTCCCAATGAGAGGCCACTGCATAATGCTATACCTTGCTTTTTGAACAGTAAAAAACTTTAAAAACCAGGAAATAAGAGTAGATTTGAAGGGGTAACATTTGAAGTCAGAACATCTTAACATAAATGCATAAATGTGTCTCAAGTTTCCGTACTTTACAAAAGGTACCTTTGGTCTTCGGCTCTGTTTTTCTACAAAATAAGAAGTGCTCTAGCAGGTGACTTGAACATTCTCCTGAAATATTAAGCAGCATCCTCAATTGGTGAAGGGACAAAGAGATCATTCCCACCTCTAAACCGCAACAGGCAAACTGTGATATGATATGCAGACGCCTGTGGCATGGCTCTGAATAACATCCTTTATTAACACTATTCACCATCACCACAAAGAAAGAGATTGGTTGGTGTTCATCAACAATTTTCCTTCCATTTCAATGACATGGAGTTCCTTTTTCAGTTTGACTTTTGATCACATTTTTGCATTTGATCTCATAAGTCTTCCATAAGAAGAACGTTTGACTAATTTAACAAAATAGATGATTAAAGATACATGGATGAATATTAGACCATCAATGAAACTTCATGTCTTTTAAAGAGACTATAAAATCCACCAAGCTTTACAACATAAGTTATTTGTCATGCGACAAAGAACCACAAGTATTTTGCATGACAAGCAACAGATACAAATGGTCCAAATAGGATTACAAACATAAGAGGGGAAATGATAGATAACAAGTTTATAGAGTAGATGGTTGTTCAGAAGTTTTTCTTTCACATCTAAAACAAAGCAACAATTCGAAATAGCAAGAATGATACCATTTGACCACCACCATGTAGTTAGTGTGATAGATCAACATTCATGCCTCTTGATGCCCCCCCATTTCTCCTTTCAGAATGCTTATGGGTCCTTCCAATGCGTGAATCATCTTCCTCCTCCGAGCCATTACTATGTCTGCGCCTTTCCCTGTCTCTCCTAGATGACTTATCTTCATATGAACAACCAAGGTCGTGATGCCTCCCTTTTCCCCTATCAGAACATTTTGGATGATCGGAAGAACCATTGTCTGCTTCATTCTCCGGTGCTTCCTTCCGCCTGTTTTGCTGCTTATGACGGCGGTGGCGGCACCCATCTGAATCTTCCGCCGACCCATCATCGGAAACATTTCGCCGCCGATGACTCCTCCTCCGCTTCCTATCTTTCCTACTCTTCCGATGATGGTGACGGTGGTAGTCCTCGTCACTGTCATTGTCATCATCTGAGCTTGTCCGCCTCCTCCTACGCTTCTTCTCCTTTTCCCCCCTCTCCTCATCACTATTGTCATCATCTGAACTTGCCTGCCTCCTCCTATGCCTCTTTTCCTTTCTCCTCCTCCTCTCCTCCTCCTCGCCACCACTGTCGTCGTCATCAGAACCACGGCTCGATCTCTTGCCGCTCCTCTTCTTCGACCTCCCCCTCCTCCCAGTTTTTTCCTTGGATCCTTCGCCGCCCTCGGTCTTCTTCTTGTTCTTACCCGACCTCGCCGCGATTATCCTCTCGATCTCCAAATCCACATCCGAGTCCAAGCTATCACTCTCCTCTTCCTCCTCCTCCGAGCTCTCTTCCTCCTCCCCGTTCATCCCGCTCGCCTTCTTGATCTTGTCGAAGACCGCCGTGGCGTTCTGAAGCGCGACCTCGTCCTTGTCCTCCTTCACGCTGAGGAAGTTGCGGCACTGGAAGGTCAAGTGCCCGATCCGCCCGCACTTCTTGCAGGCCCCCCGGGTGTCGTCGGCGCTGGATCCCGTGATCCGCGCGAGGGCCAGGAGGCCCTGGAAGCTGGCGTACGCGTTCTCCGCATCCCCCTCGGCCTCCGGCTTGCCGGAGGCCTTGACCTTGGCGTCCTTCTCGGGGGCGTAGGGGTCGTAGCCGATGGCGCTCTGCCATATTCCGTGGGTCTGCAGCGCCGCGCTGCTGTGGACCCGGTTGTTGGCCGGCATCCGCACCCTCCCCGCCGTCGCCGGCATCTTTGCTGTTGGAAAGAAACAGATCCACCTAGGGTTTCAAGAAAAGGGGATTCGATTCAAGGAGAGGGGATTCGACCTGCGGCGAACTGGGCCGAAGCTTCGAATTAGGGCTCCCGGCCGGCAGAGGGAGAGCAGACAGCGGCTTCTGGTGATGGAGGCTAGGGTTCCCGGCGTCTGGTTCCTTCGCAGGTCCGCACCCGAGAAGAAGTAGATGATGATGAGATGCCAAGAAAATATCAGAAGGGAACCTCCCGTCGCGACATCGATCTGCGCAACAACCCGTATGAAAGACGAGGAGACCACAGAAACCGGAAACCCTTCGCCGTCCGCGCCGACGGTCGCTGGCGACAACGCTATATGCGTCCTCAGCAATGTTTCAAAAAAGCAATCCGACCAATAAATTCCTAGCTTTAAAATCAGATTTATAATAATATGTGAACATATATTTTGGGCAAATTAATTAAGAGTCCCTAATAGATATTTGACTTATTTTCTAGTCCCTGACAGAGCTGTAACTCATTACAGCAAGTATTATCTCCTGTTACAGTACATGTTAAATCATGTTACAGTAAGGACCTCTCTATTACAGTGAGGGACTTCTAATTAATTTCTCCTATATTTTTATATCTAAATAAGAGGATCGAGGATAAATAAATTATGTATAAGTTATTTATATTTAGAAATTTTCTTAATTTGAGATGATTTAGATGAGTGATAATTAAAAAGGAGATAATTTTAAATGTGATGTGATATAATATGACAGCGTATGTATAATTATCATCTATTTATGTCTAATTTGACATCATTTAACAATATATAAAGAGAGATATATAATTTTTTAAAATAAAATATTATAATTAATGAGTTATCTCTAGAGATAACTTTTATCTCTCCTCTATAGGTGAAATATTTATTCCCTTTTATCACCATTTTATTTTGGATAATTTTTACCACCCAGAGTAAACTAAACGCATTTTCAAACTGTTTATCGAGTTGAAACTAGTGATAAAAGGGGGATAAATCCCCATATCTCGCTACCAAAGAGGCATTTGACTTCTTTGGTAATAGGTTAGTGTAGAGGCTATTTTTAGCCTCATAAACCCATAGGCCCATCAAGACCCAGCAAGGCAAAACGGCTATGGCCCTCGCGCCACGTGTCCTCGGCTCCAGCCCACCGGCTGTCGAACATGCTTCAGCTGTAAATGCCCAAGGTCCCAGCGGTAGTTTCCGAACACCGCACCAGCTGTTCCAACAAGGTTTATCCTTACCGAGCAGATCAGGCGGCTCCTGCTCGAGCCCGCAATCACCAAAGCATCCGAGCACCGGGCACCGCGCGGCCTCCGTGCCTTCATCTTGTTCGGATCAGACACTGTCTACCGAACAGGCCCTGCAGGAGTCATGCCATGAACTTGCTGGCATAGGCATCGCCCGAGCAGCGCGCACGAGCAGCCACTACAGTTACCGAACAGCGGGGTCGACCTTTGTATAGGCTACCAGCTCGAGTGACCCTGGCTAAGCGCGTTCGAACAGGCTCTTCGCCTCCCAGCGGCGGTTGTAACCACTGCAGGCCACGCGCCCCACGTCCTGGGACGTATTAACTGCTGGACATCCCTACGGGCGCCTCAACAGATAACTCTCCGGACGACGCGCCAACCGGCGCGACCTCTCAGGCATGATCCGGGGACGTTTCGCCCCTTCTCCCCAATGCTCATGCCTATAAAAGGCCTAGGTACAGCGCCATGAAAAACGTACGCATTATCACGCAGTCTTGCAGACTCACACTCGCCCTCGAGCGACACACACGAGAACTCCCTTTCCTTCAAGCCTTTCAAGTCTCTTGCTGACTTAGGCATCAGAGGGTTCTCCCCGATTCTCCAACCAGGCCCCCCCTAATTCCGTTCTGGTTTTGCAGGCTTCCGTCCGCACCGGCATTCGTCTTCCCCATCTTCTTCAGTGGAGGCCCGTTTGGCTCCGACCCAAATAGGAAAACACCCCCACAGTTTGGCGCCGTCTGTGGGAACGACAGCAGCCATGGCTCGCGGACGTTCCTCTCACCAGAACTACAGCAGTAGGGCGACGAGGTCTCGGCAGCCGCGCGCGGACTCGCGCGACAGAGTCCCCCTGTCGACGTCGCCATCGCCCCCACTGGTACACCCGACGATGATCCTGCTGCTGCAGTACCTGCGACTGCCCTGGAGATAGCAGAGCTTCGGCGGCAGATACACATCTGATAGGAATCTGTCAGGGCCTCCAGGCCCAGTTGGCCAGACAACCGGCCCTGACGGTTCCCCCGCCACCGAGCATCTAGCGGAGTCGTCTCACCGACGGTCTCGTGCCCCTCCAGCGCTACAGAGGCAGCATGCAGAACCGCCCCCGTTCGCACGCCGAACACCAGTACGGCAGGCCACTCACCCCATCGTGCCGCGGCGGTTCAGGCCCCTACGCGTTCCGATGTCGATTCTAGCCCCCACGCGTCCAGGCGCGAGGGCTCAGTGCCTGCCGACCAGGAATTGGTCAGACGCCTCCGCCGCGTCGCTGACCTTGAGCGCCGCATGGACGCGATGATCTGGAAGGCAGAAGGCAGACTCTTGGGGGACCACGACCTGGACTTCCGCTCCCCGTTCACCGCGGAGATCCTGGAGGCCTGGGTCTCCCCAAAACTGCCTCTACCTTCCATCGCGCCCTACGACGGCACCACTGACCCAGCGGACCACGTCCATGGGTTCGAGTCGCACATGGTGTTCCACGGAGCATCAGACGCGGCCAAATGTCGGTCTTTCCCGACCACGCTGAAGGAGGCTGCGCGGGCATGGTTCGAAGCCCTCCCCGCAGGCTCCATCTCTGCCTTCCACCAGTTGAAAAAATCCTTCCGGGATCACTTCCTGGCCGGAAGGTCTCAGCCGCGCACCGTGGCATCTCTTCTGTCTGTTCGGCAGAAGAAGGACGAAGCACTCTGGGACTACATCCAGCGGTTCCAGACAGAAGCGCTTCGCATCCCGTGCCTCGACGTCTCTTTAGCCACCAGTGCCCTCATCCGAGGCACTCACGACGGCTTCCTTCAGAGGACGCTCGGGGTCCAGCAACCGCCTACCCTCACTGACCTCCTCTTCATCGCCCAACGCCACGCTACGTGCGAGGAGAGTCTGGCATTCAGCCGAGCCAAGCAGGCGAACTCGCCCCAAAACGGAAGGACCTTATAAGGTCATTTGGGTTCTCGGAAGAGGTTTCTACGAGCTGCCTACCTTCGGCGGCAAAACCATACCGAGAACCTGACATGTAAAAGGCTTATTATTTACAAAAGCCTTTCTACTTAGCGCTCTTCTCTCTTAGCTATTCTATCGGTTGATGTAAAGGGCGAATGGTACAACCCCTGGTCACGAGCTCTTCAGCTCAGAAGACCAGCGTGGTACCCGTCCTATGAGAGAGGTGTTCGGTTCAACCCCGGGTTGACGAGCTCTTCAACTCGACCTGTGCGGAACCCACGAGCCTCTAGACACCGACGAATTCCGATTCGAATGGAACACAACTAGAAAAGAGAAGAAAAAGGACAACGCTAGTTAAAGAATCGGGCGAACGGTACAACCCCAAGCTCCTCAGCTCAGAAAACCAGTGCGGTACCCGTCCTATGACAGAGGTGTTCGGTTCAACCCCGGTTGACGAGCTGTTCAGCTCGACCTGCGCGGAACCCACGAGCCTCTAGACACCAGCGAAACCCACCTTGCCTGCCACCAACTCGGTAGCCACACCCGCCAAAGCGACCTCCGACCTCGTTTACAAGCGCTTCTCAGGAGGACGTCGCCTCATCGCGATCGACCGGTTGCTCCGCCGCAGGCATGAAGACATCTCCCGTCTCAAGTGCTCACGATCACATCCGAGCAGACTTGAGAGGGTGGGGGGCAAGTGTAGAGGCTATTTTTAACCTCATAAGCCCATAGGCCCATCAAGACCCAGCAAGGCAAAACGGCTATGGCCCTCACGCCACGTGTCCTCGGCTCCAACCCACCGGCTGCCGAACACGCTTCAACTGTAAATGCCCAAGGTCCCAGCGGTAGTTTCTGAACACCGCACCAGCTGTTCCAACAAGGTTTATCCTTACCGAGCAGATCAGGCGGCTCCTGCTCGAGCCCGCAATCACCAAAGCATCCGAGCACCGGGCACCGCGCGGCCTCCGTGCCTGACACCCTCCAGGTCTCCAAGGGTAATCTTCGGACACCCCTCATCCTGTTCGGATCAGACACTGTCTATCGAACAGGCCCTGCAGGAGTCATGCCATGAACTTGCTGGCATAGGCATCGCCCGAGCAGCGCGCACCGAGCAGCCACTACAGTTACCGAACAGCGGGGTCGACCTTTGTATAGGCTACCTGCTCGGTGACCCTGGCTAAGCGCGTCCGAACAGGCTCTTCGCCTCCCAGCGGCGGTTGTAACCACTGCAGGCCACGCGCCCCACGTCCTGGGTCGTATTAACTGCTGGACATCCCTACGGGCGCCTCAACAGATAACTCTCCGAACGACGCACCAACCGGCGCGACCTCTCAGGCATGATCCGGGGACGTTTCGCCCCTTCTCCCCAATGCTCATGCCTATAAAAGGCCTAGGTACATCGCCATGAAAAACGTACACATTATCATACAGTCTCGCAGACTCACACTCGCCCTCGAGCGACACACACGAGAACTCCCTTTCCTTCAAGCCTTTCAAGTCCCTTGCTGACTTAGGCATCAGAGGGTTCTCCCCGGTTCTCCAACCGGCCCCCCCTAATTCCGTTCTGATTTTGCAGGCTTCCGTCCGCACCAGCGTTCGTCTTCCCCATCTTCTTCAGCAGAGACCCGTTTGGCTCCGGCCCAAACAGGAAAACAACCCCACAGTTAGATTATCTGAGTTAGTTTAAACTTTAAAGAGCACTTTTGATTAAAAGTGGCTGGGGTTGGAACTGAGGTTAACGACAATAAAGTAACTAATCAATGAAAATATCAAGTTTTTTTTCTTAAATATATATTTTGGAAAAAATCGACTATAAACCCGAATGACCACGCCAGGTTATTTCGGAATTTGTTGGTGATATATATGATATTATATTTCTATGAGAACTAAAGGCCATCCACAATAGAAAGATACTAAAAAAAAAGAGTGATGAGGGCATACTACAAGGTACTTTAGGCATTGCAAAAGTCAGAAGTAGGTTATCTGACTTTTACTTAAAAAATAAGTTAACTCACTTTAGCCAAATGAGTTAACTCACTTGCAAACAAAGTAAAAGTTAACTTAAAACTAACTTTAAACCAACCCATTGCCAGGCCCTAATAAATTCAGTGGTTTTTATCCCAGATATTTGAGTAAAACTTGTTATATATCACGGAGAATAACAAATCAACTAGCTGATGTGAGCGGCCATCGTATTTTCTAATTTATGTTATTTTTTGGACTACGAAATACACCAAACTTTCACCACCGACTATGCAATTCGATTCTTTTTACAGGTAATTCGCAACAAAAGTTCTATAAATTATCACATAAAAGTTAGCATGTTAAACAAATTTCATGTCTCAAATATTGAGAGTCGCATCCACAAGAAGTCATCCAAACCATACAGAGTCAGATCCACCAAAAATAAGCAAACTGTACCATCCAAGAGTTGAGTGGGCAGACGAGTCACCTCAAGATTCTCAACCTAGATTACGTAGTAAAGAAAGCACTCCGCCTGTCAGAAAGATGTGGTTCAGAAAAATAAACATGTTTATTACACAGGAAGAACATCGAAGAAGAATTCTTCCGTGTTTCTCCTTCAGTGGGCAAGAAAGAATAGATTTTTTTCAATGACAATAATACAACTTAGAATACACATTCCTGGACAGATACAACTCTATCATCTTTGTGTTTAATCCATATTTACACTACGATACGTGCTCGATCTTGAAGAAACATACCTTACATGCAATAGCCTGCGTAAGCAAATTCTCGACACAGAATATCTTCGAAGAGCTTTCCTCCCCTTTTCATTCAGAAGTTCCAGTTTGATCCTCCACAGTGAAATCTCAAGTTCAATGTTTAATCATGGGGATGTACGACTGACTTTCTGTGGCTGGGTAGTGGCTAAATGCATATCAATCGTCGAAGATCTCCATGTTTCTGAAACTTTACATCTAATGCTAGTTTAAGGCCATCTTGATTATGCTTCTGTTAGTTTCAGACGGGGAACAACATTCATCGATTGCAATTCCTGGGGGGGTAAATAAAGGAACATGAAAGTGAGTAATGCACATACATCAATACAGCTTGACAGAACGATCTGATCCAACGTCCAATCTTTTGATAATGCTTCATTACCCACATAGATACAAAAGATATGCATCCATTTAGAGAATTCAGATGTTGAACTCTAATTTAACATGCAATAACTAGGAATATGGAAGACAGGAAGAGTGTGCAAAGCAATTGATGCTGAATCAAAGCACGAACTCATTTCTTCGAAGTAGTTATGCATAAAAGGAAACTTGGTTTATCTTTTTGGTAGAATTATAATCCTTCATGTGTGACCCATTTATTTTTGCTTTCCCGTTGGGGTTGCAATTTAACAAAAAAAGACATCCATGTAAGCTAGGACCCACAGAATATAATTGACGGATGGCTTCATACTCTCGTTGACCTCCCAAAAACAGACACCAGGTTATCGACCCAGCCATAACAAGTGTAATCTTGCATAAAAATGAATCTGATTGCAGTTGTAAATAAATTATCCACCAGATATGATGGCAATGTGCATAGTTTATGAACCGTTACAAGACCATGTGAAAAGGCATCATACTATAAAAGGCCTGCTTTCAAGAAGTAGAATTACTTGGTAAATATAGCAATAAATGTGGGTTGGAATTATTCATGTGCACATTGTTATCCAATTAGATCCAATACAATGTCTGAGCAAAACACTTGTCATGGTGAAACACAACGAAAAGGGAGAGGTTAATATCATTAAAAGAGAAATGCTTTGTGCACGTCGGACGTGCAAATGATTTGCACGTCCGACGCACCAGGGCGTGCCCCAACGTGCATGAAGCATTTCTCTCATTAAAAAGAACTCTAGAATGCACACATGATACTGACTAGCACACAAGCATTGACAAGTAGAGACACTGCACCATGTAAATCAGCAGGAAAGTATGCATCACAATGTGAGAAAATTGTGGAGAAAAAAAATGAATTTTTTGCTAGACATAACTCACCTGAAACAAAAGTTTGCAAGCATACGGCAGTTTCATGGTAGAAACATTGTCTCCATTCTTGCACATTGAACAAACAGCAGTCTTCAACTTATAGTTATAGTAGCCAAGCAGGCCACAGGTCCTACAAACCTGCAAGATGCATAAATTATTACTCTAGTAGAATATACTCCTCATCTAGTCAATACAGACAAGATATAAGCTTCAGCAATATTAAATTCAGGATTGACATTTTTACTTGCAACATAGGCAAAAGTTCAAAGAAGAATATAACATATGCTAAAACACTTCTACTTGCCACATTCGATGTGATTCTCCACAATAATTTCAGCCATTAACTGTGTACCCAGAGTTTAGTTGGCACACATCATATGATACATATGGCTGATGAATGACGCACAAACTTGCTTAGTATCCAAGATAAATCATATAGTTCAGGCGCAATAAAAATGATAAACTACTTGGAAAAATTATTAATACCTGAACTTGATATGGATCACTAGACAACATCAGGCGCTCATAAATCAACATACTAGCTCCATAAGCTATTAAACAGTCTCGCTCCATTTCTCCTAGACGCAGTCCTAACAATCACCACATATCATTGGACTCTTAGAATCATTTATTTCATTGGGGAAAAAAGGTCCTCCTCCTGCCTGTGGTGTTAAACAATAATGTTCAAAATAATAAGCTAAAAGGGGATATAAGGATTTCACAGTACCTCCATCACGACTTCTTCCTTCAGTTGGTTGTCTAGTTAGTGTGACACGAGGTCCTCTAGCTCGAGCATGCATCTTATCCAACACCTGAGAAGAAGAGAGGAATAGTATAAAAAATCATGCAGAGATATTCTTATATTCAGTACAAATTAGATACTAATACAGTTATAACAGTCTGCAAAATGCCAAAAAAACAGTAAAACATTAATGCTACAAAATTGCCTGATCCTTGAGAAAATGAAGATGCTTTAGTTTCAACTCATTTGTGCATATGCCCCTATGCATCATTCTATCATATCCTCGTTTCAGTTCAATGTGATTACATGATCATTATTTGTATTTATACTTAACGGTTCATTATTCATCATGACAAATATACTGAAGCTTAGTTTAATGTTTTCAGAAATTTTGGTGAGGATAGACAAGGAATTGCATTGAAGATACATATTTTGACTTGTGGCTCTTTTCTATAAAAATAAAGAAGATATTCAAAGCTGCAATAATTATCGTGGAATTAAGCTTATGAATCACACTATGAAACTTTAGAAAAGAGTAATTGAGAATCGAATGCAATGTATGACTACTGTATTGGAAAATCAGTTTGGTTTTATGCCAAGTAGATCTACTACAAAAGCTATTTTCTTAATACGATAGTTAATGGAGAAGTATAGAGAGATGAGACGAGATTTATATATGATTTTTCTTGAATTGGAAAAGGCGTATGATCGAGTACCGAGAGATTTGATTTGGTGGACATTAACAAAGAAGAGAGTTTCTCAAGGATATGTTAACTTGATTCAGGATATGTACGAGGGTGCTACTACTAAAATAAGAACTATTGCCGGAGAGACTTGTGAATGTCTGGTCACTATAGGTTTGCATCAAAGTTTTGCTCTAAGCCCGTATCTTTTTGCTTTGATTATAGATGAGGTAACTAAGCAATTGCATGATGATATCCCTTGGTGCATGCTATTTGCTGATGATATTGTCTTAATTGATGAGAGCATTGATGGTTTAAATGCTAAGGTAGAAAGTTTGAGACATGCCTTGGAATCTAAAGGTTTTAAAATCAGTAGGAGTAATGATTTGGCATGGCGAATCGAATCAACCTGATTCGATCGAATCAAAGCGGATCAAGGGAAACCCGATTCGCTTGTATATATATATATATATATATATATATATATATATATATATAAGACATATGTATGACAGATATGAGAATGGGCTTAATGATTCATATGGGTATGAAATGTAAATAAGGAAGTACTCTCCATTTGAATCCAATAAAAATATCAAAAAAATCATATCTCTTATCAATAAAAAGTCAACTCTCCCATCCAAGAAAAAAATTGTGATTTTAGTGATTCCATTAAAATAGCGACTTTCTAATCCCTCATAATTTAGTCTATCTAAAAATTTCATAATTCAAATAAACCAATAGAACACTAAAAATCCAAAGTCCGATGAAAAAAGTCAAACGTACATATGACTTCTCCAAGGGAGCCACTCTCCTACTGACTATGTACGTTTGACTTTTTTCATCGGACTTTGGATTTTTAATGTTCTATTGGATTTATTTGAAATATGAAATTTTTAGATAGGTCAAATTATGAGGGATTAGAAAGTCGCTATTTTGATGGAATCACCAAAATCGTGATTTTCTTCTTGGATGGGAGAGTTGTCTTTTTATTAGTAAGAGATATGATTTTTTTGGTATTTTTATTGGATTCAAATGGGGGAACTTCCTATTTACACGTAATATCTTAAGTAAATAAAAATTTACTTAAATGATATGAAATGTAATAAGGTATGAGTTCCATGTCATCCCATGTGAATCATTGAGCCCATTCTCATATCTGTCATACATATGTTACATATATCCATGCATATATGCCTTACATATACATATATATGTAATACATACTCATTATATATATTATATCCACACACACAAACACATGCGAATCGGACCGAATCGAATCAAATCAGGGTGAATCCAATTCGCCCCGAATTGGCGCTCCAGCAAACCACGGGAGTAAGTCAGAGTTTATACATTGTATTATAGTAATCAAAGGGTGTTATAGGAAGATATGATTCAAATTGATGGACAAGACATTTCTAATAGTAGTAGCTTTCGATACTTAGGGTCTATCATCCAAGAGAATGAAGAGATTTATGACGATGTGGCACACATGATTAAGGCAAGCTAGTTAAAATGGAGAAGTGCATCAAGAGTCTTCTGCGATCGTCATATACCAGTGAAATTTAAAGGAAAATTTTATAGAATGGCAGTGAGATCTGCTTTATTATATGGTACAGAGTGTTGGACAGTGCGAAATGAATACATTAACAAAAGGTGTGTGGCAGAGATGAGGATGTTGAGATGGATGTGTGGTAAGACTAAGAATGATAAGATTAGGAATGAGCACTTCCGTGAGGATTTGGGGATAGCTCCAATTGATAGAAAAATGTGAGAAAATAGACTTGGGTGGTTTGGACATGTGTATCATCGCCCTAACTTGCCGCCGGTTAAAAGATGTGACCAAATCTTAGTGGATGCCAGTAAAAGAGCTAGGGGAAGGCCTAAAATGAGATGATGCGATGTTACTAGGAAGGACTTAGACTTCTTGAGTTTAAACACAACTAGAGCACATGATAGAAATCTTTGGCGGAAAATGATTCATGTATCCGACCCCAAATAATGGGATAAGGATCTGATGATGATGATACATATTTTGACTTGACACACAAAATGAGAAAGAAACAAAGAAAAGCTGAGGGAATGCATTGTTATCAACATGTTTTGATCTTTTAAACGTTATTGATATCTATCTATAGGGAAGGATGATCCTCCAACAAGGATATCCCTTACAGTGTGATGTAATGGCACCTTGACTGTTTATCGGAGAGAATACACAGTAAATGAAGAATCTACAATTACCTTGTGATCAAGGATGGCAGTGTTGGTTTCGAGTTCGACCCCTTTACCTTGTGCTCAAGGATGGCAGTGTCGATTTCGGTTTCAGCCAGTTCCAAAACTGAAACAGATTGGTTTCAGTTTTGGGTGTATCAGGCGGACTTGAACTCTCCTTAAGAGGGGAGTTCGTCTGGTTTTGGACCATGGTTTCGGTATCGGCTAGGTTCGAACGATACGTTTTGGCCGAAAATATCGGTTTCAGCCGATACTGCCAACCATGCTTGTGATGTTTCTATACACAACTGAATTTAGTAGCATTCAGCGTAAGAAGTTGTACTACAGATGCATCAGATTGCAGAATAATTGTGATCCTGGTAGAAGCTGTTGCACTGTGATGACTCCTGTTAAGTGTATAGTGAGTTGACCTTGTGTACTCTTCAAATTTTTTCTCTTTTCTTTGGTTTTCATTTGACAAGAAGGAAAAAGTTGCAGTTTGTTACAGGTCTCTTCCTCTATCACTGTCACATGGATCTCATGTCTCTTTACAGGATTGCTCTGATCCCTTGCAGTAAACAGCTGAAGGGTGAGAAAGGCAGAGGGAAAAAAGATTGAAAGGAATAAGAGCTGGAGGTCTGACTTCCGACTTACATGCCACCCCCTTCCCAGGTTCCTTCTATATTTGGTAAAGACATCACCGTTTCAGATGAACTAAAATAAGCTCCCGTTCTGTGAGGTGTCCAAGAGAAACAGACCTTTTTTTAAGGAAAGTGGGTAGTACTACAAGTATATTAAAATGAAAGAGAAAGTATAAGTATAGGTGGGCCAAAACCAAAAAGAAACCACCCCCCAAAACACCTATACAAGGAGAGCAAACCAAGATGGTGTGTAAGGCCTAATCCCCAAACATCCAAAAAAGGAGATATAGATGAATTGACATTGGAAAAAGTGGCCACCACTCCTTCACCCTATCCCAAACAAAAATGTAACAGAGCCTCCTCCGCGCGTGACTCCCTCCTGAAGAATTTACACAGGTATAGACTCCAAACCAAAAAAAGAGCCATGCAAAAGACTATTTTAAACTTCCAAGTTCCCACAATCATTTACTTCCTAGTTCCTACAATCTGGAACCAGGAGGATCAACAACTCTTCTAGAAAACAGCAATCCTATCTTTCCATATACATGTCTCAAACTGCAACCAATGTGATCAGGCAACATCCTTGCAATATATATCACCATAAAGCCTGGGCAGGTTTGATAACCAAATAAGTCCTGATAACCCCTGATAAAAGGGATTTATCAGCCCTGATAACTGTTCTGTCGCTTTGGTAAACAGGATAGCTTATCAGACACTTTCAGCACTTATTGGTGATAAGTCCTGATAAGTCTAACTCCCATTTTTGAACTAATAAAGTTATCTAGGCTTATAAGGGGCTAAAAACATCTCAAAGTGGAGATAAACCTCATTACTGACTCTGATGTGACATAAAGTGACTCATTAATGGCCTTGATATGATATAAAGTGATCGATGTGACATAAAATTATCATACCTCCAAATGTTGCACCAAAGCAAGGGGCGGCTATCAGAGGTTATCTTATCAGCAGATATCCGCCTTGCGGATAGCTTATCTGGTTATCAATCAGCCCTTAATCTACAGTACAATGTTGACTAATAATTTCACAAACCATTGAAAAGGGAATGTAATCATATTGAGCACATTTTTTCATTGCTATGTTTCTCTTTCATGTATAGAAAAGCTTTTAATGACACACAAAAACAAAAGATTTAGGTGGCCTGCAGACAAATTCAGGAAGGCCTTTCATAGCCATAGACCCATCATTTGTACACAAAAACTCACTTACAGTGGAGCTTTATTACAAAATTGCAATAGGCTAAAAATATTTACCATGTGCTTCAACTTCTGATAATAAATGGGTCCCATGAAAATATATGCTTGTAGTGGATACCCTGTTATACCTGTACAAATCCAATTGTATAGAAATAAGACAGTTTCACAAGTAGCTGGGAAGGATGCATCATGAGGAATTAAAAAAAGAAAAGAAAATAACTGAGGTATATGTCAGGCTAGATAAGACACGTGAGATTCAAAATTATGACAAGTTGCACATATAAAAACAAAAAAATGGAAGCAAAAGAATTAACTTGGAAGAAGAGTTTTTTTTTTTTTTTTTTGCATTTTTTAGGTCTCTATCATGGTGGTAGAAGTAGAACACGGTCCAAATAAACGATAAATACACAACACATCAGGTTCAAAACGTGGTTCTCCCCTTCCCTCCCCAGTCCCCACCCATGATCCCAATTGGGCTATGCGCACTCGGTGAGCTTTTCTGCATTTATGAATAAATGCATCAATAAATGCAAGCTAGATCTGCATAATATTTCTCTCCCATCATTACATGTATAGAATATTAAAGCAAGACTAAATGAAAACAACATTGGTTGCTAACTGCACATATTTCTAATCCAATTAATCAAGAAACATTAGAATTTGGGAGAAAATGCATATACTATAAAATTATGTTTATGCCTAATACATAAATATGCACGCATGGCAATGATCATGAATAAGAGACCTCAGTGAGGTTCTTGTCTTGAAATTTAAACTAAGATGGCCATGACAGAGAATGCACAGAGAATTTGAAAAGTGAGAAAATTTTAGGCAAGTTCAAGCAAAGACCTTGTGTGTCACAATGAGGAACAAAAATTAAACATGATGGATAAGAACTATCATGTATACCTGAGTAAATGAAGTCCTTCCCACTGTAACTAAATCCATGTTTCACGAGAGTTTCACTGTCATATACCAGAAAATGTTAAACACACGTCAACCTTCCAACTATCACTAAATTCATGTTTTTCTAGAGTTTCACTATCATATACCAGAAAAATCTAAGCACACCTCAGTATTGCAAAAAAGCGACAAAATAACTGTACCTTATGGCTTCAACTCTATCAGCATGGCCACTTGGTTCACCAAATGCACTGCCATAATGAAATCTTCCACTGGAAACTCCTGCTTTGCCTCCAAGGAGCTCAATCATCTTTCCTATTGTCATTCGACTGTTGATCACAATAGAAACATCAATTCATGATGACACATACATATTATGAGTGGAATTAACTCACATGAGAGCAGTAGAGCACTAATATCTGATGGGCACTATAGAAATATAGCAAAATTAATGAGAAACTTGGGCTTTATACCTACATTCTAGACTCTTAACCAAGTCATCCCACCTGCCCATGGCATAAGTGAGGCAGGCAATCAAGAGTCACTCCCCCCACCACAAGCTCACCTCACCACCTACACCCACCCTCCAGTATACACAGATTTCAATCCCCACACTCGATCCACAAAATATGGAGTTTATTGACAGTGATACCAAGAGAATAACACCTCAACACCCACAAACTTCCTCAAGTTTACATACGTGCAACATTTTACCTTGGATATCCATGAGGATTCATGATTAAATCAGGACATATTCCACGCTCTGAAAATGGAAAATCCTCCTGCTGAACTATAGTCCCACAGACCCCTTTCTGTCCATGTCGGCTGCTAAATTTGTCTCCCAGCTGTGTAACAAAGGAAAATGACATGGACATACAGTGATAAAGACTCATAAAAGATGGAGATTATATGCAACTAGTACTTACCTCAGGTCTACGAACATGACGTACAAGAAACTTAATGCATAATCTGTTATTCACATCTGTAGACAACACTACACGATCAACAACAGTGGTCTCTCCCTCTGGGCCTTTGTATGTCACTGGCGTTGGTCTATAATCACTGTGTACTCAGAAATCAGTGCTGTGTAATAAGATCAGCCAAGTTAAATTAATCCAGATAAGAATACAATAAACCTACGTTTCTCGTAACTCCCCAGGTTTAGCTTGATCCCTAATAATTTTAGGGCTATGTTTATTGACAAAGAGATCATGGCTTCTTATTATTTCACCTGGAGCAGCAATTCCATCAGCATCCAGTATCTGGTAAGAAAACAGTAAAACACAAAGTGGGTACTCTTTCAAGTCTGTGTAAGGGGTGAGTAAAATATTATGTCAAGAAAGAGTGAGATTCCAATAATATATGTGAATTCAGGAATTTTCTATGAGGTAGGAAGCAGTGAATCTTAGCAAATGCATCCCTTCGCATCGTTGGCACCAATCGGTAAGATCGACAACTTCAGGAAAAAAAAAATAAAAGAGGCATTTACCTATTACAAAGATGGTGCGACTAAACTCTTAACTTACAAGCAGTAAATGTATTTAGCTTTGTCTAGCATTTTGAATTTAGATGAGGCAAGAAACCACAAAGTCTGATCTATGACCATCTACCAGAAAAAATAAGTACCATGAAGATTTGATAGGCCAAGTTTTGGAAGAAGAGCATCTTGCATCCATGAAGAAATGCCCACACATATATATGTGAATAAAAACATGTATTCTGCATCCTGATAAATAAGTTTCACCATTGATAAAGAGATATATTATATATGTGAAAGGAAACTGGATAGTGAAACAGTCCTGTTGACATAATTTTTTTTGAAAATCCCAAAAATCATCTTCCTGCCATCATGATGACGTTGGCCCTTGCTAACCGATGGTGACATCATTGGATGTCACCATCAGTTAGCCCCCAACCGATGGTCACCATCGGTTGGGTTCAAGGATGGCAGAGTCGGGTCGGGTGGCTGGGTCGGCCCCAGCCGATCCCGACCCTGAGTCGGGTCGGAGTCGGGCTGAGTCGCGCCGAGTCGGGCTAAGTCGGGACAGTGGAACTTGGAAACTAGTCTCGTGGGGGGGTCGGTGTTCCCCCCCAGAGTCGGGTCGCCAGGGGCCGACCCGACTTAGAGTCGGCCGACTCGGAGCGGAGTCGGCCGACTCTGCCATCCATGGTTGGGTTCTCCCCCAATGCGATGTAAAAAGAGGGCCTTCCCCCTATAAAAGGCCCCCTATTCCCCTCATTTGGCAAGGCCTCTCCCCCATGTAAGGTCCCGGCGAAGCCCTTGCGAATTCCTGTTCAAAAAAATCAAAGAAATAGAAAAGAGCATTTCTCCTTCCAAAAACTCCCTCTCCCATTTGCTCCTTCAATTCCCTGCTTGACGTGAGGGTATAAGCCCTTCTTTGGCTCGATAGCAAGGCGCGGAATAGCTCAATAAGGGAGGAGAATCGGCTCTAAACGTCATCGACATCCCTTCTATCCCCCTTCATGTTGAGTTAATCTTCATGAAGGGTTTCAAAAATCCGTAGCTGCGGTCCTTCCCCCCACATCGAGCAAGTCTCTGTGGGGGAAATATCCTCCGGGGTTTAAATATCATCCATATCGAGCAAATCTCTATGGATATACGGTATTTAATACCCTTGTTCTCGTACTCTAAATGCCTCCATATCGAGCAAGTCTCTATAAGTACGCGCATTTAGATGCATATGTTCTCCCCGCCCGTCGAGCAAGTCTCCGGATGGTAGAACTTGTGCTTATATGTATATGTTTCTTAAAGGAGACTCTGCCTAAGCGGAGGTTTTACCCAAGAACATATTCGTATATTCACAAATTTGTGTTCTTATATATATATTTCTTAGAGGAAACTCTGCCCAAGCGGAGATTCTGCCCAAGAATATATACATAAAATCATAAATTTGTAATTATACATGTATGTTTCTTGTAAAGAACTCTGCTTAAGCAAAATCTCTTTTGAAGAACATATCCATATAACTACAAACTCGTGTTTATATGTATATGTTTCTTAGAGGAGACTCTGCCCAAGCGGAGATTCTGCCCGAAGACATATTCGTATAACCACAAATTTGTATTCATATGAATATATTTCTCGAAGGAGACTCTGCCTATGCAGAGATACCTTCTTGACGGAAATTCTGTTCGAGCAGAGATACCGCTCGAGAATATATCCATGGAATCGCAAATTTGTGCTTATACATATATATTTCTCGGAGGAAATTCTACCTAAGCAAAAGCTCCTTCCAAGATCATATCCACACAATCACAAACTCGTGTTTATATATATATGTTTCTTAGAGGAGACTCTGCCCAAGCGGAGATTCTGCCCGAGGACGTATTTGTATAATCATATATTTGCATTTATATGCATATACTTCTCAAAAAAGGATTCTGCCCAAGCAGAGGCACTTTTTACCGGGTACTCTGCTCAAACAAAGATGCCGCCGAGAAGATATTCATAAATTGCAAATTTGTGCTTATATACATATATGTTCCTTTGGGGAAATTCCCTCCAAGCAAAGGTGCTCCCAAGACATGTTCATATAATCACCGGTTCATATGTATATATCTCCATGAGGATACTCTGCCTAAGCGGAAACTCTGCCAGAAAACATATTCACATACTCATGAATATTATATTGACATGTATACATTTCTAAAGAAAAAACGGAGGAAAGGACCCTGCTCAAGCAGTGATTCAAGCAGAAATATATACATGTACCCACAAAATGAGTTATACCCATGTGGGTAGTTTTCGGGAAGAAATCCCGTTTTGACAAAGATCCTCATGGAAATACATCCATATGTCTGCAGAATCATGTCCATGCGAACAAAAAAGAAGGGAGAGAAAAGAAGCTCTGTCTAAACAAGAGGCTCTGCCCAAAAAAGAATATATCATGAAATTCCATAATCCATAATAAAAGTCATACTATAAATTTGCGCAGCAACCCTGCCGATGTGGAAGGTGTACACCCATTTCAAGCAAAACTTCAAATCAAACAATGCATTTTAAACCTCAAACAGGTTTACGGGTATATACCCAATCTCTTTTCAAAACCATGTTTCACACCCTAAGAAAAGGGGCAGTCATACCATTTCATACCATTCAAAGTGAAACAAGCTCGAACATTTTCAAAGAATAAAAATACATTTTTAGTAAAAAAAAAGGGAAAAGGAAAAACTCCATGTTAGGATTTTCTAAAATTTTTTATGTTCTCATCCTTGCTATGAATGGTATTCGGGTTAAAACCGGTATTAAATAATGCCAAGGGCTTTTAACTCGATGTAAATGTAACATCGGTTCCGATCGATGGAGACAGAGGTCCAGCATATGCTACCCTAATTGTCTGATGAGTATAGACATAGGACTCAAGAAGTTTAGATTAAAAATGGCGCACCCGTCCGTTCCACGGACATCATACCCGTCCGTTCCACGGACACCATACCCGTCCGTTTCACGGACACCACACTCGTCCGTTCTATGGACACCGAAATTCTTCCCCTGCATTGTGCGGACTCTTTCTTCTGTCTGATAGACAGGCTGGCACGCCCCGCAATACAAAAATCAAAGCATGCAAAATGAATGAATATTTGAATAAATCGAAACAAAAAAAATCCCGTGTCAACAAGTCCTGAAAGCCTGAGCAATCTAAACAGATGTCTAATTACCTGTTAATTCACCTTGCTAATCTGGTTCCCCTCCCCTCCTCTCATCCAATGATTATACCTAGACCAAATGCTGTGCAGGTTAGAGGTACCCTCAGCTTGATCTGTAATTCACGTTCATCAACCACTCAACCAGTGTAGTGAACATGAGTCCCATACTTCTTTGCATTACTGGTGGCCAGGGCTGCAAAATCCCAATGAGCTTTGAATCCATATCCAGATCTCCGGATATTTATCCGCTTACAATATCTGGTGGATCTCATATGAATATCTGTTTGAGATCCGTTTAATAAACGCAACAGTTTCGGAATCACCTGATCCGCTCCGTTTAAAACTCCTCTTCGTTAAACCATTGGATCTTAGATCTAAGGGCAGGGTTTGTTTTGATCTTTAATGTCTTGATAGTTGATGTAAGCATGCTTTGATAGTGAGTTATTTTAATATTTAATTTATGATTTTTACTAATTTTTACCTTTGTGTTATACTAAATACCGTCTAGGTTTATTAGATTATTGTCCTCAGGTGTATCCGGATACTATCTGTTCTGTATCCGAAGGATATCTGCTAAAAAATATCCGCTCCTTATCCAATTTCTATCCAAAGCGGATACAAATTATCCAGATAATGTAAACGGACGGATGCAGAATTGTCTGATCCGCTCCGTTTGTAGGGTCTATGACACAACGGCCACATGGCTGCCTGGCAGGTCCAGACTGGACATGCCTCCAGACAGACCCAGGCAAGGGCACTGGCAACTTCATCAGCTGCTGGTGGAAGCATTGGGATTCCTTGCCACTGGCTGACAATGTGGGATGGCCGGCAGCAGGTCTGAAGTGCAATTGTGGAGACAGAAGATGATGTAGAGGTGACTGTGACAATGTGTCGAACATCTGGCACTCAGCTGCTGTGGGCATTGTACAACAACCAGATGGATCTGGCTGCGCGGGGTGGGCAGCCCCTGGGATCCAGAGCAGGAAGGCCGAGCAGCAGTAACACTAAGGGAGGGGGAAGAGGTGGTTGGTGGCAGATTCAGATGGTGCAGTGGCAGTTGGTGGTGCTGTCCGGTCGAGCTTCCCCTCGTAAGAAGGTAGCATAGCAGCAGCATAGGGCAGAGGGAGAAGGGGTGGCACGTAGCAGAGGCAGAGCAGTGGCAGACCTAGGCAACAGCGGCCAGAGGCATCGCATCCCTTGGCTTGGCCCAATCGGCTCTCCCTTGCGGAGAACCAGAACAAGAGAGAAAGATGGGAAGAAGAAGGGGCAGGCGGTGCATCCCACATCTTTAGGCCTCTTTTTTGTTTCTATTCCATCATCGTAACTCCAGAAACCCTCATACAACCCCTCTATAAAGAAGGGGATAGTGAAGCCACCTTAGTGGGCTAAACCACTTTAGGCTCATGGACCACTTACATGCCCCTTGATAGAAGTAAAATTCGGACTGAAAATACATAGAAATATAACAGGATACCTAATAGACATAGGCACATATTAGTGCGCCTAAATAAAGCCTTGGTACGTATCTGGTTCAAAAGACACCACCAACCCAAAAATACATGGGCTCAAACATATGAAGAAGGCCCAACATGCTCCCACATCAATCCCTCTATAGATATGGTGATGGTGGGGATTTTTTATTAGGATGAACAAAGATGAATGATCAAAATGCACCTACTGCTCAAACTATAAGAGGAACTGTTTACCCAAAGACCTACACCACATAAGGCTTCTAATTATTCTACTGCAGCCACTGTTACTCCTGCCTAATGCAAGCACCCAACTCAAGCATATTCAGTAACTTCTCCAGTTAGCCAAGTGCCCAATCACCATGTACCTACTGTTCAATTAAATCTCCTGACTTGGCTGATCCAATCTGGAATTGCATTGAGCATGCCCAATCCAGCTGCTCAAGCTGATCTGATGAACCTTGATCTTAAATCTCCAAAAGCTCTTGAAGCAGGGTGATGATATGGCACAAAACAATTAAATGGCAGAGAAACTTTGTAAGCATGCAAGATTCTACACATGTAGCATTCTTTGCGGAAAATGTATTTCAGGATTTTACACATTTCCCAGATACTACCAAAAGCATTCATTAATAATTTGAATAAACTGTGAAATGCAGTTTTCCACCCAAATCGGCAGTCCCATGGAAAATATTGTACGTGTGGATATAAGTTGCACATGCTTAGCATGTGGGAGGCATGAAATGATCATCTGTGAGGTAAAGCCTTGTCAATGATAACATGTGCTGAAGACCTACCTGCATCTTTGAGTCCACAACATATCCACTTTTAGAAGAAATCATTTGGGGTTTGACTATTCTATCATATGGCTCGGTAACAACAGAATACCTGCTCCAGAAAATGAACAAAATCACTTACAGTGATAACACAAACAGAGGCAGAGTGAGATACAAAAAACAGATGTCATTGAAATGCATGAGAAACAGACCGCAATGTAAGTGCTTATTCAAGATAGACTTACTTTTTCAGTACAATACAGCGGCCAAACCCTCGATCCAGAGAGGATTTGTTCATGACTATAGCATCTTCAATATCGTAGCCACTATAGCTCATTACAGCAACAGTTGCATTCTGTCCTGCTCCAAGCTTATCAAATCCAACCGGTTTGACAATTTGATGCCATTTGAATGTTAATTTGACGAGACTAGGTGTATAATACATAAAATACTTATTCATACAAACCAGCTCGATTGATTTAGTTGTCAACAGAGGGCGCTGAGGATATACTAGCAGGTAAAGTAATTGTCCATCCGTGACAACTGCAGAAAAAAAAGATCTCATATGAATTTAACCGCATTGAGCTAGCAGGAGGAAAAATTGATCTGGCTCAGACACTTCAACCAAATACAAGGGAACACATCAAAGTTCCACTAAAACAAATGCCACCACAAGATACAGAATGCTGATCAGACAACAGAAGATCAAAATTTCCAACTTAACAAAAAGGATTTATGACATAACAAGAGTCTGCACACTTGCCTGATTATAGGCAATATTACCCATAGCTTGCTTGCCCATGGCACACTACAAAAGCAGTAAAGGTGAAAACAAAAAAAAAAAGAAAAAGGACAAGAAATTTGTGAAACTGGCAAAACCTGGTATGTGTTACGGGGAGACTGATTATGATGAGGGTAAGGAATTAAACCAGCACAGACACCCAAAATAGTGAAAGGCTCTATCTCAATATGCGTTGTATCAGTATCAGCTTCTCCCTCATACAAACTGATCTATTGCCAAACAAGCAAATCCAAACTTCTTTAGCAAAATAGCAAGAAAAACAATGATTGAATAAACTAAGCTTAAAGAAAGTTGTTGAATATCAACTAACCAATGCATTATTTTCTTCATTGACATCCAAATATTCAATCAAACCCTCACGTAAGAAATCATCAAAGGTTCGCACTCCATCCTGTGATCAGGGATTAGTTAAAAGGAATCAATGTAACATTCTCAAATGACTGGAATTTGCATACAAACCATCAATTCTTTCATGTGGTGTTCCTTGACCCTTGATATGCCTCTATCAGCAATCACAAGTGGTCGACAAACACGGCCTCCATCTGAAGCAACATAAACACATCGCTGCCAACATTTTTCTTAAAATAGTCAGCACTCTAAAGGACTCAACAATGAAGTTTTCCAGAAAATGCTAAAAACCAAAAGTTGGAACTGTGATTAGCTTGGTAGATTGTAATTCTTGTTAGATGTGGAAGAAAGCTCCAGCCTCTCTATATTAAATTTGATAATCAAAACTGAACCATATTAGTGGAGATCCTGTCAATCACAATTTCATGGTCATGCCAGAATTCTCTAGCAATAATTTGCCATTCTGCAATATGGGCATTATGTCATTCTGTGTGCAGAAGCTTCTTATTTGACTATAAATGTCCCGCAGACAGTTGGAAACAGCTTTTTCCAACTTCATTTATGCTAGGAGAAAAAATAGCTAATGAGATGGTGATTCCATTCCAATCTTTAACTGAAAATATTTCTGAAAACCATATATGAGATTTTCTACAATACTTAAATCTATTGAGGATAGGTCAGTACAATGAAGTACAATGAACAACATGTAGGGATAAACAGTTAAACACCAAGATAAAACACCATAAAAGGGGCTGGACATACTGGAGTGTGGCTCAAAGCCATGATCAATGAGCACTAGAGTGACCAGCATGTTAGGGATAAACCCCGTAAAAGAGACTGGGCTTATAGGAGCATGGCTCAAAGGCATGACCAAACAGGGGCTAGTGGATTGGACCATGGTTGACATGGAGGGACAAACCCTTATTGGAACAGTCCAGAAACTGATGGTACCATAACTAGCCATGTGAGTTGGTATTTTCACATTGCTGACTTGAATAAATAATAAAGATAAGAAATTCATTTCTCATTTATCAACCAAATTAATGCAAAAAAAGAAGATGCACACTGTAAGTTCCAGATTTACTGACCATCCACAAACCTCATTCTACCATGTCCTAATATCCTGACCTCATACTTCTTACCAATTTCAACCTCTAATAATCCCTCAGCACAAAAGTGTTGCCATATGAATGCAAAGAGAACATTGTTAAGATTCAAGAATATGGCATATCTCAAGTTTCCAGATTTCCATGTCCAAAATTGAACCGACTCATGCAAGATAAAATCCCACATGAGCACAGTATATAGTTTTTTGAAATAAAAAGAACCATGAGACATTAGGAAACTTTCTTAATGGCTTTCTGTCCCCAGTAGTTCAAGTGTAACCAAGCTTAATAAAGAAAATGAAGAATTTTATACAGACTTTACATATGTGAGACAGGGTGAACTTATGAGTCATATAAATCAAACTTGACAAAGAGCAGAAAAATTAAAACTATGAAATGGTCTTACCTGTTTTTCATTCACAAAGATACTAACGAATTCACCAATTTTACCAGACCTCCGCAATTTCCTCATGGCAGTAGCAAAATGCTAAAAGCAACGACAGGCATCAAGCAGAGTCAGAAGCATGAATCAGTACCACAAAAGTTCAGTTTATTGACCTGAATGTTCTTAGACACTAGATACCTGTGGCAGCCTATGCTTTCCAAGAATCAGCCCATTAAGAAAAACCAAAAATGAGTTAGATGCATGGAGCTCTTCTGCGATAATAATGCCAATCCTCCACTCCAAGACTATAGCACTACAGAAAAATTAATGGAGAAATCTCATGAATAATAAGCATAAGGTATTTAGAAACAAGAAAATGAATAAAAGTCAGATAAATGATAAAGCATTGGTAAAAAAATTGAGTTTAGAACTTCTATTGCATCTTTCAAAGAGGATAAACCCCTTGTCTCAGTTAATTAGAAATCAACTTAAGATCAAAGGATTTCTGGACAATATGCTTTGACAGTTATTCGAGAACACAGTAGGAGGTTGAGACACCGTTGCAGCAACAAGATGCACAATGGAGAAGTCCTCAGTATAGTATCCAAAGCTTTGTAAAGGACTGTGAACACGCGGAAATTCTCGTATGTGCTTATGGCTTTTATGTATTATTTGGCGTTTGATGTGATTCATTTATTTTGCCTTGCGGGGCGTGCCAACCTGTCTAACAGACAGAAGTTAAAATCCGCACAGTGCAGAGAGAATATTTGATGTCCATGAAATGGACAAGTGCGCCACTTTTAGTTTGAACTTTATTGGTTCCGCGATTTTTATTCATCAGGCGATTAGGGTAGCGTGTGCTAGACTCCTGTCTCCACCGATCAGAATCGATGTTTTGTTTACATCGGGTTAAAGCCTTGATGTTATTTTTACATCTTTTACCCGAAAATCATTGATAGCAAAGTCGAGAGATATGCATTTTCTAGAAAATCGTAATACGATGTTTTTTCTTTTTATCGGACAAAATGGATTTTGATTTGAAAGAAAGATTTGTTCCCTTGAAAAGGGCTTTATTTTTGAAAAGAAAGATATTGTTTTGGAAGAGGATTTTATTTTCAAAACGAGTATGGGTTCCTTTTGAAAATTAGACATATGATTTGAGAAATGAGCGGTATATACCCATGAATTTGTTTAAGAATTTGAGTGTATTGTGGATTTAGGCAACGCTCCCGCAGAGGCAGAGTTTTTGCGCAAATATATGAGTTTGATGGACATGATTGTATTGATTTAGGGGAGAGTCCCTATATAGACAGGCGTTGTTGACACGGGAAAGATATCACTTTGACATATCATTTGATTTTTGTTTGGGGTCATTTCGTTTATGTGGTTCATATATTCGTTTTACATGCTTTGAATTTTGCGGGCGTGCCAGTTTGTCTAACAGACGAAAAAAGGAATCCGCGCATGCGGAAGAGAAATATTGGGTGTCCATGAAATGAACAAAGGTGTCCGTGTGACGGACGACTGGTTTGTCCATGAAAATGGACGGGGATGCCCGTGTGACGGGCGACTAGGGTGCGCCGTTTTTTATCTGAACTCCTTGAGTCCCGTATCTATGCTCATCAGATGATTGGGGTAACGTGTGCTGGACCTCTGTCTCCATCGATCAAAATCGACGTTACATTTACATCGGGTTAAGACTATTGGTGTTTTTAACATCAATTTTAACCCGAATACCATTCGTAGCAAAAGGGGATGAGAGAGTACACATTCTTTTAGAAAATCCTGATCATGATGTATCATTTTTCTTTTGGTTATTTTGAAATACTTTTGCTTTGAGTGTTTCATTTTGAAAAGACTGCCCTTTGTGGAGTCCGAGATATGACTTTAAGAAGGAACAGGTATATTTCCGTGAACCCGTTTGGGGTTTCCCTCCTCTCCTTTTTTGAGAAGATGTTGTTTGAAGGTTTTATTTTGGAAAGCCTGAGGATTATTATTGCAGACGGGCATATACTCGTGCATTTGATTCTGAACTTGGGGAAGTTGTGATTCAAAGTAGCATTTCTGTATTAGAAGAGTTGCTACATTAATTTTTTTTTATGACGTGATATTCTTTCACACATCCTTCTTTTAAATGAAGTCTGAATTGAGGCAAAATTTCCTTTCTCCTCGTCCATTGTTTCATTCATTCATCATTAATTTTTTTTTTTACTTGTATGATTTTCGGAGAGCGTATACACATATCTCCATGGACGTTCTTGTCAACTTGAAGTTCCTTTCTGGAAACGTCCATATGAACACAATTCTTGTGAGTATGCATCATGCTGCTCTTTGGAGCAACTGAGCGCAGTTCGGGTCCTGTCACAGCTCGGGTCCTGTCACAGTTCGGGTCCTGTCACAGTTCGGGTCCTGTCCCCTTTTTCTTTGGATGTGTGTATATCATCATAATTTTCATAAATTTATTTTGGCAGAGTTTCCGCTTATGCGGAATGCCCTCACGGAGATATATTCATATGAACATGTACTTATATCCATGTGTCCTTAGAGGACCTTTGTCCGGAGGGATTTTGCCCTTAAAAAAAGTATGTGTGTATAATCATAAATTTGCAGTTTACGCATATTTTCTCGCTGGTATTCCTATTTGAATGGAGTATCCAGCAAAAGGTACCATCTGCATATGCAGAATCCTCTTTGAGAGACATATGCATATAATTGCGGATTTATGATTATATAGACATGTCCGTAGTCGGAGACTCCGTTTGGGCAGAGTTTCCTCTTGGGAACACATGTATATAAATACAAAGTTTGCAGTTATATTGATATGTTTTTAGAGGGAAAACTCTGACAGGGCAGAGCTTCCTTTCAAGTAACATACGTGTATAATCACAAAATTGAATTTTATAGGTATGTTCTTAGGCGGAATCTCCACTTGGGCAGAGTTTCCTCTAGGAAACATGCATATAAAAATACCAATTTGTGAATATACAAACATGTTCTTGGGCAGAATCTTCCCTTGGGTAGAATCTCCTCTAAGAAACATATAAATATAAACACAATTTGAAATTTATAGATATGTTCTTAGGTTGAATCTCTGCTTGGGCAGAGTTTCCTCTAAGAAACACATATATAAAAAGACGAATCTGTGAATATATGAATATGTTCTTGAGCAGAATCTCCACTTGGGCAGAGTCTCCTCTAAGAAACATATGTATATAGCACAAACACACCGTCCCAGAGAGTTTAAAACTCGATGGGAGGTGGCATGAATAACAAAGGTATCTAAAATACCATATGTCCAGAATGGACGGTATTTAGAACCTATAGCCTGTGAGGGCCGGTGCCGCTATTGCGGACTTTTAGCCGATGAAGCTTGCCGATGCCGAACAACTTCTCAATGCTCGGGAGGAGATTTGGTACCTTGACTCACAAAGAGAAGAGATTGAGGACCAAGAGGGGAGCCTTTGGGAATTTGGAGATCTCTCTTTCCTTTCACTTTTGAGGGAACAATGGAATGCTTGAGTGGGAGAAGAGAGAGAGCCCTTTTTTACATGGGGAATGGGGGATCCGGAGAGGCTGGAAGCCGGGGGATCCGGAGAGGAGAGGGGAATGGGGTGCCTTCCCCTTACATTGCATGGAAATGGGGGGGGTTTAACCGATGGGAGTTCCATCGGTTAGATCCCTCTAACCGATGAGACTCCCATCGGTTAGAGGGTTAAAGGCCCTCTAACCGATGGGGGTTCCATCGGTTAGGGCCCCTTTTTTTATTTTCTATTTTTTCTGTTTTTTCTGTATTTTTTTTCTGTTTTCTTTATTTTTCTGTTTTCTATATATATATTTTTTTGGTTTGTGTTTTTTTTTTAAAGGGGGGAACCCCTTAACCGATGGAAGTTCCATCGGTTTAGGGGGATCCCCTCCTAACCGATGGAACATCCATCGGTTAGAGGAAAAACTCCCCTAACCGATGGAAGGGGGGGGGGGGCGGGCTCCCTTAACCGATGGAAGCTCCATCGGTTAGAGGAGTTCCCCTCTAACCGATGGAAGTACCATCGGTTGGAGGGGATTCCCCTTCCAACCGATGGAAGCCCCATCGGTTAAGGGGAAAACCCCCTTAACCGATGGAGCTACCATAGGTTAGGGGGAAAAACCCCCTAACCGATGGTATTCTCATCGGTTTAGGGGAGGGGCTTAAAAAGTCTATAAATAGACCACCCTCCCCTTCATTTGAAGGGGTCTTGCCCTTTGGAGAATCCCTGTCATTCCGGATATTTTGTCGGAAGTTCTGCCGTCCGGACGGAGAATCAATTGCAAGTCTTTGGAGCCTTCGTGGCGGACTTGTTCTCGTACTTATCTTCCACATGTGGTCTTGTAGACCTCGTAATGCCGAATTCTTCCGTGCCGTATTTTTATCTGGAGATTTATTCTCCTCGGCATCTCCCACTTGCCTGGGGTGCTTGACAATACTTGAGAGCTTGAATGCTCGGATCAAGTTATGACTTTAAGTAACCTTGTGGTCACCCTAATCATAACTGTTTTGACCTCTTAATCAAGCCGTTAAACCGTTAGGTGGGGTCAACATTTTACCTGTAGTTGCCAACTACCGGTTAGTAGCCATCTTCTTTTCACAGGCTAGCTAACTGAGTAGTTGCCCACAGGTGAATGTCACCTACTCGACTTGTCGGACCACTATATAAGGGAGCATTGGTGCTTCCCTTAACAAGCATCCACGCATCCAAGACATTCATATTTGTTGTCTTTTTTTTGTTCCAACAAATGCCCCCCACGGGGTACGTGTCGGAGTTGGTGTGACGGCACGTAGCCCGTGCGAGCTCCATATAGCAGTTTTCTTCATATCCCGGGCTAGCCAATTTCCGACTTTGTTCTGTTGCCAGGTTAATGCCTTTACTCTCCCCCTGTCTCCCTCCTCTTCTTTTGAGGGAGGGAAGACGACATATGACCCATAGTACAACAGTCTGTCTTGTATCTTGACTGTCTTTGCTTTGTTGATTTCTGATTCCTTCAATATTTTTCTGTCCTCATTTTTTTGTACCTTTTTTCAGATCTTCAAAATGCCTCAGGGAGGAGGATATTTGAGCCGTGGTGACTACGCCCAGCGAACCCGGGACAAAGTGATCCTTCTTGACGATATGATGCCAAGATTTGGAGTACCTCGAGTTACAGGCCACAACTCATCATCTTTGGATAGTGGAAATGATATTGTAGCACAAGTAAACTCCGGCGGTCTTGCCATCAACGGCGGGGTGGATGTGTCTCGTATTAGCTGTCGGAAAGGAGTTTATTATTACTCGCGGGAGGAGACTACCCGGAGTATCTCCCATCAGATCCGGAGCTATTTACTTTTATTCAAAATTTTGTCCCTTCGCACATGACTGCAGGTGACCTCTGCTTGAGTGTAGAAAGACGGTATTTGGAATCAGCTATTTTGAAATCCCGGGACAGTCTGCTCGATACCTGTGCCTTCTCATATCCCAGCTTCCCTTTGGGTTTGCTACTCAGCACCGGCTCCCTCGGGCTGCTGATCTAGGCTCATTTAGCCACGATCTGGAGAGCTACACCCGATCAAGGAATTTCTCCAGCAGTTTGGAATCTGATGAATCGTCACCAAACAAGGCCGGAGACTAATGCCTTACAATTGCTGCCTTGCCACACCAGGTATGTGTCTGGAGATTATGACAATCGGTGTTTACTAAACCGGATTGTCGCTGACTAGTCCCAGCTGGTATGGGAATTGGTCAGTTTTATCTTCTCATATTTTTCACTTTGGTGCTACTGAGTGGCTAATGGGGGTCCTTCACCATTACGGGGAGATTCTGAAATCGGCGGGTATTTATGAGGCCGTTGAGGCGGCGTTGTATAATTACTATACGGGGCTTCTTCAAGCACTCGTGGAGAGATTCAATCCCCGATGGAACACCTTTGGGACGGCCGAAGGTGAAACTTCCATTGATTTATGGAGCTTCCACCGGATCTCCGGGTTACCAATATCTGGCACTTTTATGAGGAGATTGTTCTGATGATTTACATACCTATCGCAGCAATGGCGCCGGTGATTATATTCTTCCATACAGCCTCCGTTTTCTGACAAAGGTGTGGAGAGATTTAGTCCTGGTTGAGAGGACGGACGATCTGGGGTCTCCTGTGGCAAACCCAAGGGTAAGTCAAAATGCTTGGCTTCGTTACTTCTATAACGGGCCATTTTGCTTTTTTGACAATTTTGCGACGGAAGGCCGCCGCCGGAGGAGTATAACCAGCTCAGTGTAGGGAAGCCTCATCATGGGATTTATCTTTGCCCCTGAGAACAGAGGGTGGAATCCTCGCCGGTTACCAGACCGCACCTATTTGGCTGCGTATCTAGTATATTGGCTATCTTCCTTTGTTGTTCCCCATGGTGAGGAGGAGCAAATTCGGCCGGGTTTGATTTATCCAGCCTGTCTTTTGGCGGAAGGCCTTAAGCTTGCCATAGCCCCTGCTGCCCTTGCCATATCTTCCATGGGTGGGGCTCATTAAGTTCACATTCGAACCCTCGGGACAGGAAAACATTACTTCCTACTCATTACTTGAGTGCCTGGGCGGGCCTTCTGCTGCCTGGGCTTTGTCAAACTGTTGATCTGCCCCGGCCGATGGCCCCTTTGATTTTACTGTTCAGAAATAGACCTTGTGAAGATCTAATAAACCAGCTGACAGGAGCTCGTCATAGTTTGTCTTTTCCTCCCAAATGGCGAGCAATCTCTCCTTCAACTTGGTGCTGTATCTCGGGGTATCGGCCTTATAGTGTTCACACATCAAGTGGATCACCTACCATCTGCCTCATAGTGGGGTTTCTGGTGTGTCTTTGTATAAAGACTGGTTACTTTGTATCCGGCCAGGGGTACTGGTGTGTCGCCGGGGATCCAGCCTTATATTGGAGCCTTATTATCCTTCAAGGTTTGCCAGAAACTTTAGGTATGATCAATCAGTACCGCCAAATGCAGAATTCCCACTGGAAGTCCGCCTATACCGCGATCATTGTCTCCACATGAATGCGGCGAGTTGGTGGAACTATTTTTGTCGGGAAGAAGTGAATTCAACATGTATTCTCCCGGCCGTTGAGGCAACTGGGCGCGTAGATCTTTTCTACGCCCGATGGTGGTTCGACAGAAGCAACATCTTCCGACTTGCCCCCAGGAAATTGAAGCAATTTGAAGAAACCCGTTTAAAGAAAAGGGCCTTCCTTTGGTCTTGATGAACGTGGAATTCCTCAAAGCTCACTTTAGAGGAGTAATGCGCTCATACCTCAAGCGCTATAATTCCAAGACGTCCAAGAAGGGGAAACCTGATTCTGGCAAACAATATTACTTGGGGAGATGCTGCCTTTGGATCCCATTGAGCTTCTTGACAGGAAGGCCACAGATATTCATGGTGATCTTCCGGAGTATGACTGGTGGAGCCACCTGTTACTCGATCTTGGGCATTCTGTCAATGTTGCCTTATCGGCCAAACTTCCGCCCGAGTGTATCAACGATCGGGCTGGGTGCGCTGGGAGAAGCACCTTATGATCGCCATCGGCCATGCTGGGCCTCTGGAGTTTTTATCGAATCTAGAAAATGCCAGGACACTTATGATATCCGAAGCCTTATGCAGAGGGTGGGCAAAATCTGCAAGGCTAATTTTCAGTGGCTGGTGCCAGGTCCTCCACTTGACTTGACAGGTACCTTCTAGCCTGCTTGAGTTCACCATTTTTTTATTTTCATTTTTTTTTGCAGGCATCTCCCTTTTTTTCTCATACACATATTTATATTTTTTTTTACTGGGTTTTTTTTTTGAACCTTCAGATATTTCAGCTCCGATAGTTGGAGGTGGAAGGAGTGATGAGGTTCGCTCCCTTCCTCCCCGAGGAGGCAGGGTTGACAAGGGCAAAGCGGTGGAAGGGGCCCACCTGAGTGGTATGTCTTTCCCTTTTCTTTTCTTCTCTCATCATTATCATACATAAATTCTTTTTGCTGATCATCCCTCCTTTTTTTTTGCTTTTGTTTCTCCCCCCCTTTTTTTTTCTCAGAGGATGAAATGAACGAAGAAGAAGGACTCCTGCCTCTTCGGATGAGGAAGGCCTTTTGTCAGGGGTCTCCCTCTATCCGTGAGGAGGAGTACGGGAGTACTTCACAAGCCGCCGTCGTCTTTCTTTCTCCGAGGATGCTTGCTATGAGATGCCATCTCATTTTGAGCTTTCCGGAATCGCCACAGCAGGTGGGTATAACCGGAGTTCACATTTTCTGAACTGGGGGTTTCGTCGGGCAGTATTCTTCCACCCCGACAGAGGTTTATATTCCTGTACCTGTTGAGGAACCCACGTCTACGGCAGAGGTTCCTCTGGTGAGTATACCTTTTCAAATCACTGTGCATTTCCTTTTCTTTTTTCTTCTTTTCTTTCATTCTTCAGTATTCACATCTTCCCCTCCTGACTGTTGTTTTTTTTTACACAAGGACAAGAATTTTACGAGCAACTTTTCATGTCGGGTACAATAGACATGTATCCCACACTAGCTGCTGATCCCTTCTTCTCACCTTGGGGTAATGCCGGGAACTCATACTTGGCAAAGCAAGCCCATTCTGCCTTCCAAGTGGATGGAGTAGGGGCTATGACGGAGGATATCAAGACGGATGCTGCCACGGATTATAATGCTAATCTACCAGTTTTGCCACCAAGCGATTTTGGTTCCCATCTGGCTGACCATCCCTCCAGATCCGAGGATTTTATTCAGGGGAGCCGGATTTTGTTCGGCCACCAAATCCCGAGGCGGCGGTTAGGGAAAGGGTCCCCTCGCCAGGTGAGGTGTGATGAGGGTTCAATGCTTTGTTGGATTTTTCTTGATTTGTCTTTATTGAGTGCCTGTTGATATCTTGGCAGATTTTGCAAATTCCACGGCATCGGAGATTGGTGCTCCACCTGAGCACAATATAACCTGGCCTACCGGAGATCGGCCAGATTTGAGTTCTGATGATGAAGATAGCGGCATCTGGATTGCCTTACTGCTAAAGTCCAGGCAATGGTGACCTCAGCAACCCCCCCACCAGTAGAAGTTATCAGGCGGGTATTGGCGAATACACCATCAGAGCTTTTAACATGGGTATCCGCCGCGATCGCTGGATGGGCTTCGTCAAGGATACTTGGGACAAAGTGCATTACCTCCATGCCAATGCGATTCGGGCCTCTTACGGCCGACGGCTTCAAACTTTGGAGAGTGACACCTGTTCGCTATCCGATGACATTGATGAAATGACTCCCGCTGCTGATGTGCGCAAACGTCGGAAGACACGGGAGCTGAGGATGGCCACGAGAGGCGAGAATATTGCTCGGCTGGAACGCGAGCTTGGCAAAGCAAGATCTTCCCAAGCTCAAGACGCCAGGGATGAAGCTAGAGATTCTGAAGAAGAGGCCGTCCTTGTCAGGAACGGGGATGGTTCTCGCCGGGCTAGATCTTCCAAGATCAAGGAAGCTGAACGGCTGAAGAGGAACAGCCTTCCTGCCTCTGTTTTTCAACATAATACTTGTATTTTGAGCTTGTAGTCTTAGTCCTCTTTTCATCTTGTATGTAGTATCTGTCACCTTTTATGAACTTGCAACGGTGACTTAGACTTGTAATTTCCATAAATGTACAAATGAAGGACAAAGAATCTTCCTTTTCACCTTCTTTTCCTTACCTTTTCCTTTTTTTCCTTCTTTTTTTTTACCAGTCCCAGTGCCCTTTCGGTTTTCACCGAAACTGGCCCCCTTTAGCTTTTTCCAACGCGCCCTTTCGGGTTTTCACGTTGAGGGGTTATCCATTTTTGCCTGAAGCGCCCTCTCAGGTTTTCACTCCAGCTGGATTTTGATCTTTTTACCCTCGAATATACAGTAAGTTGTATATTTGAGTCCATCGGGGTATCTCTATTTTTAACCCCTTTTGTTTTGTTTTTTTTTTTTTAAAAAAAAGCTGTCGAAGACTTGACTGACTTGGATGATTGGATGACCGAAGGTTTGGCTGTATAGTAGATGATGGCTGAGGTGTAGTTTAAATTTGGCCAAGATTGGGAATTGGGATTTGAAGTTTGAATTTGGATGTGGTTTGGTTTGAATATGAGTATGTTAGGTTATCTTTTGGTATTTTGGATTTGGGTTTGGATATGAGTATGTTGGTTGACTTGGGTCACTTTTTGGTATTTTGGATTTGGGTTTGGATATAGATATGTCGGGTGACTTGGATCACCTTTGTGGTATTTTGGATTTGGGTTTGGATATGAGTATGAGATTCGGGTATGATTTGGCCCTGGACTTGGTTTTGAAAGGGCTCTGGAGCAGTGTTTATCATTTGGCTTTGGAATTTGAGTTTCGCCCCTTCTTGATGGCTTTGTGCCGGGAAAGGGGTTTGCACTCGGATTTGAATGACTGGAGAGGAAGAAGTCTTCCCGCCTTTGTTTCACAGCACAACATTTGTATATTGGGCTTGTTGCCTTGATTTTTTTTTACATGGTATCCGTCACCCTTTGCAAGTTTGTAATGTGGTGACTTAGAAATTTTCCTCTTTTTTTTCCTTTTTTTTTTTGTCACATTACCAGCCTTAGCGCCTTTCGGGTTTTCACCAAGGTTGGCCCCCTTTAGCTTTTTCCAACGTGCCCTTTCGGGTTTTCACGTTGAGGGTTATCCATTTTTGCCTGGAGCGCCTCTCGGGTTTTCACCTCAGCTGATTTGATTTTTGATCTTTTTACCCTTAAGTACACAAGGAATCGTATACTTAAGTCCATCGGGGTATCTTTATTTTTAACCCCTTTTTTTTCTTACTTTACTTCAAGTGTTGTTGTGGATTTTGGTATGGAGTTTAGGTTTGGATTTGGGGTTTAGGTTATTTCAGTTTTGGTTTTGGATTTGACATAGCCTACCTTTTTGGTTTACTGGCTATGGTTTTGGGATTTTGGATTTGACATAGCCTACCTTTGTGGTTTGTTGGCCATGGTTTTGAGATTTTGGATTTGACATAGCCTACCTTTGTGGTTTGCTGGCTATGGTTTTTGTATTTGGATTGGCATAGCCTACCTTTTTGGTTTGCTGCTATGGTTTTGTATGGTTTGACATAGCCTACCTTTTTGGTTTGCTGGCTATGGTTTTTGTATTTGGATTGACATAGCCTACCTTTGTGGTTTGCTGCTATGGTTTTGTATTTGGATTTGGCATAGCCTACCTTTTTGGTTTGCTGGCTATGGTTTGGTATGGTTTGACATAGCCTACCTTTTGGTTTACTGGCTATGGTTTTGGTATTTGGATTTGACATAGCCTACCTTTTGGTTTGCTGGCTATGGTTTTGGTATGGTTTTGACATAGCCTACCTTTTGGTTTGCTGGCTATGGTTTTGTATTTAGATTTGGCATAGCCTACCTTTTTGGTTTGTTGGCTATGGTTTCGGTATTTTGGATTTGATATTACTTATCGTTGTAGCTTGGAACCTCATTTGGCGGGATACGCAAATAAGCCTCCATCTTTCATTGAATTTTCCCCTATTATTATATATTTCTTTTGGGTTTATACATGGAACGCCCTTGGCTTTCATGCTCGGTAGGGACTGACAAGTTCGGGGTATATGACGGACAGGTGGAAGTTTTGATTCCTTTGCCCCTATCTGTTGCAAACTTCATTTCATTGTTTTTCATTCTCTTTCGGCTTCATGCCTTTTGGGGGACTGTTGTTTGTTTTTTTTGTGGCTGGCCAGGGAATTCATGTTCTGGCGCGTGGTACAATTTCAGGTGTTTCCCGTTGAGTGGGGAAAAGGGCACATTACCTTTATAGTCCACTAGCCGATACGCTCCTCCTTCATACGCCAGAGTGACGATATATGGACCGAGCCAAGTGGGTTGCAGTTTGCCACATGACTTTCCGGCCATTGCTTCTCTGCACTTGACCATGACAAGATCTCCTTGCTTAAAAGCTCTGGGTCTTGCTAATTTGTCGAATGCACGAACCATTCTGGCTTGATACACTTGAAGGGATTTATAGGCTTCAAGGCGCTTCCCTTCTAGGTTGGAAAGCTCTTCGAGTCTTGTCTCCATTTGATCTTGGTCTTGGCATTGAAATTCATTTTGAATTGCCACCCGATAGGATGTCATTTCAATTTCTATAGGATCATGGCCTCAGCTCCGTAGACTAAGGAGAAGGGTGAACACCCTGTAGGGTTTATATGTAGTTCTGTAAGCCCACAAGGCTTCATGAACCTTTTCTCCCCATTCCCGCTTTCTGTTGCTGATTATCTTGGCGAGCAATTTGCAGAGGGTTTTGTTGAAAGCCTTGCCAACCCATTTGCCTGTGGATTATATACTGACGATGTCCTCCAATCAATATGAAATTTCGCCGCCAAGGCATATATTATTTATTTCTGAATTGTGACCCATTGTCAGATATGATCCTGTGAGGGGTCCCAAATCTGTATATTATGTTTTGCTTGACATTTGGCCACTGATTCTCCGGTTACCTCCCTCAATGGATAGCTTCAGCCCATCGAGAGAAATAATCTGTAGCAGCCAGGATAACTTGTGGCCTTGAGACGAAGGTGGGAATGGTCCCACAATATCCATACCCCATTCGGCAAACGGCCAGTTGGCGCAGTGGGATGGAGTACATTTGGTGATTTCCTTGGTATGGGGCCAAATGCTTGACACTGATGACATGTACGGGCATATTGGATGCAATCTGCGTACATGGTAGGCCAGTAGAAGCCCTTCAGCTTGATATTGATTTTCATCTTTTCTCCTGCCTGGTGTGCACCACACACACAGCCCGAATGAACTTCTTTCATGATAATTTTGGCTTCTTTGAGTGACAACACCTGAGAAGGATCGACCCTTTCTTTTCATGGACCAGCCTATATAGTTGATCTGCTATTATTTGATATGATGTAGCCCTGCGTAAGAGCTGAATTCTTTGTGCTCGGTCAGGAGGTAGCCAACCTTTCTTCTTTTTGATAAGCGGCTCGCGCCAATCTTCGGATTCATTTGTTATTTCTAGCTCTGTATATAGACTTCTTCGATTGCAATATCAGACTCATCGTCGAGGATACTCGGCATGAGCCTTCTGTGGCGGACCATTATGTCCATTTCTCCTTCAGCGGCAATTTTATGGCAGAGGCCAATTTGGCCAGAGCATCTGCCTGGGAATTTTCATTTCTTGGTATATGGGATATATTGAAAAAGCTGAATTGCTCTTTGAGCTTCATGGCTGTATTGTAATATGGAAGTAGCTGCGTTTACGGACTTCATACTGGCCCAGTATTTGTCGGATGACCAGTTGTGAGTCTCCGTAAACTTGTATACCTTTGATCCCCATTTCGAGAGCTAATCGAAGTCCAATAATTAAGGCTTCATATTCAGCTTCGTTATTTGTAAGTTGCTTCATGAGAGCACATGAATTGTATAAGATTCCTCCATATGGGGTGACAAAGACAATTCCAGCTCCAGTAGAGACAGAGGTGGAGCCATCTGTATATTGAAAGTTCGGGAAGCCCCATCGAAATATAATTCCCAAGAGGGTAGCTCAGTTGTGGCAACTTCTTCTTCGGAATTTGGAGTTCCCCGATCTTGATGTTTTCTCCCATTATAGGGGAGAGAGTTTCCTCTTCCGGAAGCTCTATAGACAGAAGGGAATCTTCTGTTATTGGATGAGCGGCTAAAAATTCAGCCAACCCTGCCCTTTGATGGCTTTTTGTGGATATATGTGATATCAAATTCCATAAGGAGCAGGGCCCATTTCCCGAGCCGTCCTGATAGTACGGGTTGCCTCAACAGGTATTTGAGTGGATCATACTTGGAGATGAGTTTAACTTCATGGGCCAGCAGATAATGTCTCAATTTTTGACGGCAAATACCAGCGCTAGGCACACTTTCTCCATTGGAGCATATCGGAGCTCTGGACCAATTAACTTTCTGCTAAGATAGTATAAAGCTTGCTCTTTTTCATCCTCATTTGTTTGTGCCAGTAGAGCTCCCAGAGAAGCATCCATAGCTGAGATATAGAGGATAAGAGATCTCCCAGCAACTGGTGCCCCCAGAACTGGTGGAGTGAGAAGATACCCTTTGATTTGTTCAAAAGCATCCTGACATTCTTGGTCCCAGATGAAGGGAGCATTCTTCTTCATCAGTTTGCCAAAGGGCATACATCTTCCTGAGAGATTGGATATGAATCGCCTAATATAGGCTAATCTTCCTTGAAATGACCTTAGCTCTGTCAAATTTTGAGGAGGTGGCAATTGTTGGATTGCCTTGATTTTATCAGGGTCTATTTCTATTCCCCGATATTTGACGATGAAACCCAAGAACTTGCCACTTGAAACCCCAAATGCACACTTCATAGGGTTCATCTTCAATTTGAATTGGCGAAGTCTTTCAAAAACACGGCGAAGATCATATAAGTGGTCCTCCCGTTTTTTAGTTTTGACGACCAGATCATCGACATAGCATTCGACTACATCATGAATCATTTCGTCGAATATTTTGGTCATGGCTCTTTGATATGTAGCCCCTGCATTCTTCAGGCCAAATGGCATTCTTTTGTAGTTGAAGATACCTTTGGGTGACCTGAATGCAGTATGATCTTTATCTTTGATTGCCATCCGGACTTGATTGTAGCCGGAAGATCCGTCCATGAAGACAAAGCTTCATAGCCGGTGTCATATCCACCATTGTTTCAGTGATTGGAACTGGGAAATCATCCTTGGGACATGCTTTATTCAGGTCCCTATAGTCGATACATATCCGGATTTGACCATTCTTTTCTTCACAGAACAATATTGGCGAGCCATATTGGATATATGCATGGCTCGATGAAGTCTACTTCAGAAAGTTTGTCGACTTCAGTATTTACTTTCAATTCTAGCTCATGCTCTCATACGCCTTTGAGCTTGCTTGACAGGCTTGGCTGTATGAAGTATGGATAATTCATGCTCAGCAACTGATGGCTCCAGTCCCGGCATCTCTTTATAATTCCAAGCAAAACAATCTTGGAACTCCAGCAGAAGAATTTGATAAGATTGCCTCTCTTGTTCACTGAGAATGGCACTGATAAAGATTGGCCGGGGATCTTCTTGGCGCCCGAGATTGAGTTCAATTATTCATCAATAGTGGCTTGTCCACCATCTTCAATTTCTTGAGGAGCTGGTTGTAGATCTATGAAATCTCTTTCATCATCGGAGTTGGTGACGTGGACTTCATAGGAATTTGTATCTTCAGAATTTGTGAATGAAGATTGCTTGCAGAATTCTTCTGGTAGCTCTTCATTTGATAATCATTTGGTAGAATTGAGGTAATATCTTGAGAGTTGGAATTGGAACACTCCCGGTTATTCTGAGTGCTGCAGACCTCTGATGATGATCCAACAACATTGACTGTATAGGAGGATCTGGTATCATAACCTAATCCTCTGGTATCTCTTCCAGAGAATGGAGGTTGCCCCCGGACTTGAGAGGGTTCCCATAGTTGCTTAAAAATTCCTGCGGGAGATATCTTGTTCCTGAGGAATTTTCTGCTTTTTGCACATTTCTTTGATCTTTGCTGGCATATCAGCCATTTCTTGTATTGATTCTAGTTGGTTGTTGGAGCCATCTTTCCAACAAAATCATCCTCTGTATAAGTTGGGAGGACCAATTCCTCTTTGTAGAAGAGGATTGGCTTGGTCACCCTTTTTGCATTCTTTCTTCTTTCTTTTCTTTGATAAGTGACGACGAAAGTTTTTAATCGCCGAACACTTTGTTCTTGCTTTGGAGCGTAGATCTGCATACAGTTGGGTGGTAAAGGAATACCTTCATCAATGACTTGACTTACATGATCAGCTTCATAACTGATATTTCGCCGTTCTGGGCGGATTCTTTGCTTTGAGAATCCTTTGCAGATGATTTAGCAAGGCTTTTATTTATCACAAAAAGCTCGCCAGTCTCACTATCTTCATTTGAGCATTTAATTTGCTTACCCTTCTCTTTAGACAAGGAGAAAGGTTGAGGATTGGTCCCCCAAGATATAAGAGAGCATCAGTCAAGTTGCATTCATCCTCCCGGAAGGGGGCTTGATCAGCAAAAACTGTGTACTGCTTCCCTTCTTTTGCATATTTAATGCATTGATGGAGAGTTGATGGGATGACCCAATTTTCATGCAGCCAAGGTCTCCCAAGTAGAACTTTATATGTTGTATTAGCATCAATAATGAAGAAGGTCACCCTGCTGATGAAGTCTCCTAGAGCCAAGCTGACGGTGACTCTTCCTACTGCTTTTCTGAGTTTTGATTGAATCCTGTAATCTTCACATCCTGCACCCTTGCATGTAGGGCATAGATATAAAGACTGAAGGTCTTATAGGGCATTAGATTGATAGATGCCCCCGATCAATCAAGATCCGATTTAATGGCCTGTCATTGATGTTTCCCTTCATATATAAGGGACGATTATGATATGGGGAAGATAATAGCAAATCTCCATCAGTGAAGGTGACATTTGCCGCCATTGCTTCATATGCCTGAGCTCGGAAATCTGCCATATGAGCTTCATAAGTTTCTGGTTCTTGGAGTTTTTTTGACAAGAGTTTCTCTCAAGTCCCTTTGCTCCGACAAGTGAGAGGTTTCCTCGGTGAGGACCCAGAAAGCTCTTTTGACTTGATGAACTTCTTTTGAGAGATAGGAACAATAACTTCTCATTGGGAAGAGGAGGAATATTATCTGGCTCATTTGATGAATCATATGGACTTGAGTTTTTATCTTCAGACTGAGAAGCCTTGTCGAGCAGTCCTCCTTCTTCATCTGAAGGATCAAATATGTATGAATCCGCCCGGATTTGAGGTTCGGGCGGAGGCCTTGCTTCTTCGCCATGAAAGAGTATGATCTTATCTGGATGCTTGGTAGTGGAAGATGCTTTTTGGTACCTGCCAAGACCCTTTTTGAAATGACGATTTGAATTACCTGGAGGTCGACGCTGGTATACAAGCGTCGTTGGTTTATTTCCTGCTTGTGCAGTGGCGTCTTTGTGGGAGTTTGCAATTCCTTTGGAGGAGGGATGAACACCATATAGCAGGAGAATGAGTTGAACATGGAGTCCAACTGTTCCATAGTAATTTCAGCACCTTCATTAAGAGGCTCAAACTTGGTGAGGGAGGGAAATCCTCCTCTTGCAATGCTTCGTGCTGGACATGAAGTAGCCAATCCCGGAGCCGTCGTTTTCGCTCGATCTCTTCCCATGGGATATATTGATCGAGTGTGGTTTATCAGAGGGCTTGGGAGATACATATTCATCCAGCTCATCAATTAGTTGTTGAAGTCTTTGAACAGCAGTCAACTGTTGAAGAGCTTCTGCTGTTGCAGCACCCTCCATCTGTTTTTTCAATTTTCTTTTCTCATTTCTTCTTCTATTTTTCTCTTTATTCTTCATTTGCAGAACTTCTAGTGAATTCATCACTTCTTGTCCTGAGGATGGTTCAGGAATATTTTTTCTACTAGAATGACCTTTGGCGATAGATTTGCCGGGTCTTCTAGAATGTCTTGACTTTCGAGGGCCAACAGTGACCCATTCAGCTTCTAAGGGTTGTACCTGAAAGGTTGAGTTAATTGATTCTTCAACGATTTCAGGAGGGAGTTGGTAGTAATCATCTACAAACTCCTCATCTTGCTGCGAGATTGGTTTCGCTGCAGCTTCTTTTGATATTCCATTTCTATATTGAAACAGGCCATTCTGAATTGTTCAACATCGGCCTTGCTTCTATGTCGTCCATAGCCCAGCTGATGGTGATAATATTCACATAGATCTTGATATTGTGCTTGGAATTCTGGGCTTGGATCATATATTTGCGGTGAGGGGTCAGGGGATTTCCTTCCTGATCAATTTCTCCCTCCCGGATCTTTGTTTCGATCCAATCATGGAGATCTGGGCAATCTTTGGTAGAGTGTATGACTTTGGCATGATATTCACAATAGAGATGTGATTGCTTCTCCTTTTCGGAGGTATAAGGCTCAGGGTCATATACTTTTATCAACCCTCCGATCTTAAGCTGATTGTATATGGATTGAGTATCTTCTGGATCAAATGAGCGTTGATGTAGAGGTGCCAATCATCATACCATCGGCTGGATAGATATGGATGCGGCATAGGCGGTTGTCCTTCCGGCTCAAGGACCCCAGAGAATGATGCATTAATGACATTCACCGAATGATATTCAGTGATGTATGGCTCATTTGATGGTGGCTGAATATGAGGTTGTGGGGGACTGACCAGAAAATTACCCATATTGATGCGTCCTTGCTGGATCATTTCTTCCACCTCTGTTTGAAAATTGGACAGTCTTCATGACGTGTCCCAGCAGTTGATGATATGGGCAATAGTTGGGTCTCAATTCTTCTGGGACCAAATAATCCATATATCCTGATCGCAGACATAGCCGGAAGAGAGATAGTGTATGCTGGCGGCGAAAGGAATATGACCTTGCCGGCTCAACAGGATTTGAAGGATTCTCGAGGAACCACCCGCTTGGGTCTTGAAATGGCGGCAAGGGGGGCAATTCCGGATATGCTGGCGGATAAAGATAAGGAGGTTGGAAGGCGTGGGATTCCTGAATAGGCACATCCTGACGCCTTTCCATGGTTTGTATGATTTGGCGCAGCTCCTGCTGGCCTTGTTGTAATTGCTCGAGCTGTCTTGTGCACTCTTTGTATTGTTCTTCTTGTACCTGATGTCTAGACCTCGGGGAGAATGAGCCCCAGAAATATCTTGCGGTGGATTGCAAGAAGGTCCTGCCTCAAGATTATTTGAGCTTGTGGCGGGATCAGCCGCATGTATAACATTAACGGATTGTTCTGGCCAATCCGAAGTATGCGGTTGTGGAGGATCAACCAGACCATTTTGCATAGATATATGGCCTTCCTGGATTACCTTTTGAGCCTCATTCTTGAAGACAAAGCAATCTTCAATTGAATGCCCCACCATACGGTGATACGGGCAATAATTGGGTTGATTGACCTTGCTGATATCTGCTGGCCTTTTTGGTGTTGGTAATGATATTAGCTGATTGTCCAGACAGAGATCAAATAGCTTTCTGGTATGCTCCTTTCTGAAAGAATAGGGAGCTTTCATGCGCTCAGCGATGTGGGCAGAGGCGTTTTTGGCTCTGCTTTTTTCTTTGAGGAAGTGGGGATTGCTGCCCCTTTGTTCTTCATCACTAGGCAGAAAGTCACAGCATTAATTTCTTTTGCTGGCAGATTGCGCTCTTTAGGGAGCTTACCCTTATAAGGCGCATGAGCTGTTTGTTCGGCCAAGAATACCTCGATCTGCAACAGCAGAATTCAATCAATTGATCGAAGCTTCTAATATTTGCTGCCAAAAGCTTCTTTTTAATTGATGCAATGAGGCCTCTTCGGCAGATGGCTACTGCATCTTGCTGTACGGGAGGATTATCACACCCCATGCTGAGCTCTCTCCATCTTCGGATGAGTTAATTGCCGATTCCTCCTTCTTTTGCTTGAGGGAACATAACTCGGCAAGAGAGACTTTTCTTTCAGTAGTTTGAAAAACGGTCAAAAACTTCCTTTGCATATCAGCCCAGTCAGTCACTGAACCGGACTTAAGCTTTGAATACCATTGGAATGCAACTCCGTCAGAGAAGTTGCGAAATATCTGAGGAGATATGATTCATCAGATGCAAGATCGCCCAAGGCAATCGTATAATGTGCCACATGCTCTTGCGGTGCTCCACACCCATCATATTTGGGCAATTTGGGGACCTTGGGAGATGCGTCGGGCAGCTTCTTGAGTTGATGATATACCGGGAACGGGACAGAATATATGCCCGTAGAATGAATACCTTCGCCCTGCTGGGCAACATATCCTCGACCATCTTCTTTATTTCATGCCGTTGTATGGCAATATTTTGAATGCGTCATTTGAGGAGGCATAATATTAGATGGGTCATTGATATCCGGACCCATAGCTGAGGAAGAAGACCAGTTGAAGAAATTGTTGGATTATTCAGGGAAATAAACCCTTCTGGATGCTGGCTTTGTTGTTGATGTTGAGCAGCAACCGGTTCTATGGATGGCGATGGCTTGAAGTTGCCAATCGTCTCATCTCATTGACGAGTGAGGTCATTTCAGACCGCCACTGTTGCATGACTTCATATTTGTCATCATCCGCCATTGCGTGGAAATTTTCTTTTGTTGGCAAATTGATGACGGGATGACTGCCAGAGGTAGAGGGTCCACCTCTTCAAGTTGAATATTTGTTTCTTCGAAGGAGGGAATTTGAGCACCCTCATGTTGGATATCAGTGAAAAGAGAACTTGATTAGACGAGCCAACTTGCCCGCCAGTTGATGAGTTCTTCTGACGAACTGTCTGATGTTAGGATGGACATCTTCTGTGGAATATTGGAGGTGGCTTCCGCGATCTGTCCCGCAAGTTCGCCAATTTCCCTTCCAGTAGCATAACATGAGAAGATTATAAGCTTGGGCGTTCCCCGAGCTGCCCAAGTAACACGTCGCCTTTTTGACGGACGAGCACTGGTGCTAGGAATTGCCTCGGGCCTATCAAATCTGGAATTCGCGATATACGGTCAAAAACCGATATGGAGCTTTGGACTGTTGAGTTGAGGTCTGCTCATCTACCCGGATATTCTCCGAGCCTTGAGAGATATAGTTTGATTTCCTATACATACCTTTCCTCTTCCGTCCCTGGAATTTTCAAATCCAGCATCTTGGAGAGGATTATCCTTGATGTTCTTCTCCTCCAAGCCATCTTGGATGTATTTGCCTGATCTTCAAACTTCTGAGTTTTCTTTTTGGGAACCCAGATTTTCTTCAGCTTGGTAAAACGCCGTGTCTTTTGTTTGGCACGGCCTCTACCATAGAGTCTTCACATTCCCCCGGAACCACCGTAGAACTGAGAAGCGGTTTGAGGTTGGAATATTTGAAATATACCTATCACGAGGAGTGGTAGGTGGAGTACCATCAAGGCGCACTCGCACATTCCCGATCATACGGACTTGCCGGATCTGGAGATGGCGGCTGGCGGCCTTTTGTTGTTGCGATGTTTATATTGCCCCCGCTGTGAGGGGACGGGAGCCACAATGGTAGAAGAGATCATATGGACCGAGTAGGTCCGAACTCGAGTTGAATGGGGTTTGCCCCCTTTGACACACATCATTCTTCACGGGCATTTGGGTGCCCTTATTGATAGTAGCGAACGAGCCTTGACACGTCCGCTGTTTGTTGGACTTCTCCTTTGTTGATTTGTGGGAGGAAGATACTTGAGCAGTATCCTCCTGTTGATGGCCGGAACCACTCCCAGAAAGAAGGGGATCCGACGACTGCAGGGAAATCTCCGAACACGATCGGAGTTGCCAGGTAGCCGAACCTGGCGTGGTTGTTGACGACGAGCGGTCCATAGGTGACAGCCATTTGGTCTGCTCCTTGTACCTTCACAAAAGACATCAACATTAGAACTCCTTTTTTCTTTTGTAAATGTACTCATACATGTCTCATCCTTTTGCTATGAATGGTGAGAAGAGGTCCCACCGGGCGTGCCAGTTGTTGACACGGGAAAGATATCACTTTGACATATATTTGATTTTGTTTGGGGTCATTTCGTTTTATGTGGTTCATATATTTGTTTTACATGCTTTGAATTTTGCGGGGCGTGCCAGTTTGTCTAACAGACGAAAAAAGGAATCCGCGCAATGCGGAAGAGAAATATTGGGTGTCCGAAATGAACAAAGGTGTCCGTGTGACGGACGACTGGGTTGTCCATGAAATGGACGGGGATGCCCGTGTGACGGGCGACTAGGGTGCGCCGTTTTTTATCTGAACTCCTTGAGTCCCGTATCTATGCTCATCAGATGATTGGGGTACGTGTGCTGGACCTCTGTCTCCATCGATCAAAATCGACGTTACATTTACATCGGGTTAAGACTCTTGGTGTTATTTAACATCAATTTTAACCCGAATACCATTCGTAGCAAAAGGGGATGAGAGAGTACACATTCTTTTAGAAAATCCTGATCATGATGTATCATTTTTCTTTTGGTTATTTTGAAATACTTTTGCTTTGAGTGTTTTATTTTGAAAAGACTGCCCTTTGTGGAGTCCGAGATATGACTTTTAAGAAGGGAACAGGTATATCCGTGAACCCGTTTGGGGTTTCCCTCCTCTCCTTTTTTTGAGAAAGATGTTGTTTGAAGGTTTTATTTGGAAAAGCCTGAGGATTATTATTGCAGACGGGCATATACTCGTGCATTTGATTCTGAACTTGGGGGAAGTGTGATTCAAAGTAGCATTTCTGTATTAGAAGAGTTGCTAATAATTTTTTTTTATGACGTGATATTCTTTCACAACATCCTTCTTTTAAATGAAGTCTGAATTGAGGCAAAATTTTCTTTCTCCTCGTCCATTGTTTCATTCATTCATCATTCATTTTTTTTTGCTTGTATGATTTTCGGAGAGCGTATACACATATCTCCATGGACGTTCTTGTCAACTTGAAGTTCCTTTCTGGAAACTGTCCATATGAACACAATTCTTGTGAGTATGCATCATGCTGCTCTTTGGAGCAACTGAGCGCAGTTCGGGTCCTGTCACAGCTCGGTCCTGTCAGTTCGGGTCCTGTCCCTTTTTCTTTGGATGTGTGTATATCATCATAATTTTCATAAATTTATTTTGGCAGAGTTTCCGCTTATGCGGAATGCCCTCACGGAGATATATTCTATGAACATGTACTTATATCCATGTGTCCTTAGAGGACCTTTGTCCGGAGGGATTTTGCCCTTAAAAAAGTATGTGTGTATAATCATAAATTTGCAGTTTACGCATATTTTCTCGCTGGTATTCCTATTTGAATGGAGTATCCAGCAAAAGGTACCATCTGCATATGCAGAATCCTCTTTGAGAGACATATGCATATATTGCGGATTTATGATTATATAGACATGTTATATTGATATGTTTTTAGAGGAAAACTCTGACAGGGGCAGAGCTTCCTTTCAAGTAACATACGTGTATAATCACAAATTTGAATTTTATAGGTATGTTCTTAGGCGGAATCTCCACTTGGGCAGAGTTTCCTCTAGGAAACATGCATATAAAAATACCAATTTGTGAATATACAAACATGTTCTTGGGCAGAATCTTCCTTGGGTAGAATCTCCTCTAAGAAACATAAATATAAATACAGTTTTGAAATTTATAGATATGTTCTTAGGTTGATCTCTGCTTGGGCAGAGTTTCCTCTAAGAAACATATATATAAAAAGACGAATCTGTGAATATATGAATATGTTCTTGAGCAGAATCTCCACTCGGGCAGAGTCTCCTCTAAGAAACATATGCATATAGCACAAACACACCGTCCCGGAGAGTTTAAAACTCGATGGGAGGAGGTGGCATGAATAACAAAGGTATCTAAAATACCATATGTCCAGATGGACGGTATTTAGAACCTATAGCCTGTGGGCCGGTGCCGCTATTGCGGACTTTTAGCCGATGAAGCTTTGCCGATGCCGGACAACTTCTCAATGCTCGGGGAGATTTGGTACCTTGGACCACTCATAAGGAAGAGATTGAGGACCAAGAGGGGAGCCTTGGGAATTTGGAGATCTCTCTTTCCTTTCACTTTTGAGGGAACAATGGAATGCTTGAGTGGGAGAGAGAGAGAGAGCCCTTTTACATGGGGAATGGGGGATCCGGAGGCTGGAAGCCGGGGGATCGGAGAGGAGAGGGAATGGGGTGCTTTTATAGGGGAAGGCACCCCTTACATTGCATGGAAATGGGGGGGTTTAACCGATGGGAGTTCCATCGGTAGATCCCTCTAACCGATGAGACCCCATCGGTTAGAGGGAAAACTCCCTCTAACCGATGAGACTCCCATCGGTTAGAGGGTTAAGGCCCTCTAACCGATGGGGGTTCCATCGGTTAGGGCCCCTTTTTTTTATTTTCTGTTTTTTTTCTATTTTTTATGTTTTTTCTGTATTTTTTCTGTTTTCTTTATTTTTCTGTTTTCTTATATATTTTTTTTTGGTTTGTGTTTTTTTTTTAAAGGGGGGAACCCTTAACCGATGGAAGTTCCATCGGTTTAGGGGATCCCCTCCTAACCGATGGAACATCCATCGGTTAGAGGGAAAACTCCCTAACCGATGGAAGGGGGGGGGGGCTCCCCTTAACCGATGGAAGCTCCATCGGTTAGAGGGAGTTCCCCTCTAACCGATGAAGTACCATCGGTTGGAGGGGATTCCCCTTCCACCGATGGAAGCCCCATCGGTTAAGGGGGAAAACCCCCTTAACCGATGGAGCTACCATAGGTTAGGGGGAAAAAAACCCAACCGATGGTATTCTCATCGTTTAGGGGAGGGGCTTAAAAGTCTATAAATAGACCACCCTCCCCTTCATTTGAAGGGGTCTTGCCCTTTGGAGAATCCCTGTCATTCCGGATATTTTGTCGGAAGTTCTGCCGTCCCGGACGGAGAATCAATTGCAAGTCTTTGGAGCCTTCGTGGCGGACTTGTTCTCGTACTTATCTTCCACATGTGGTCTTGTAGACCTCGTAATGCCGGAATTCTTCCGTGCCGTATTTTATCTGGAGATTATTCTCCTCGGCATCTCCCACTTGCCTGGGGTGCTTGACAATACTTGAGAGCTTGAATGCTCGGATCAAGTTATGACTTTAAGTAACCTTGGGGTCACCCTAATCATAACTGTTTTGACCTCTTAATCAAGCCGTTAAACCGGTTAGGTGGGTCAACATTTTACCTGTAGTTGCCAACTCCCGTTAAGTAGCCATCTTCTTTTCACAGGCTAGCTAACTGAGTAGTTGCCCACAGGTGAATGTCACCTACTCGACTGTCGGACCACTATATAAGGGAGCATTGGTGCTTCCCTTAACAAGCATCCAACGCATCCAAGAACATTCATATTTGTTGTCTTTTTTTTGTTCCAACAGGCGTCCCCATGAAATAACGGCACATATAGTTGGACATGTGGATATGCTTTTGGCAAAACTCCTGCTGGGGCAAGTTTCCTTTAAAAGACATTCACATGAACATATCATTTTATGAACATATGGATATATTTTCGCAGAACCTCTGTTTAGGCAAAGTTCTTTTCAAAAACACGCACATATGAACACAACTTTTGTGAGTACATGAATATATTTCCGGACAGAACCTCCGCTTGGACAGAGTTTCCTTTAGGAAATATATACATATAAGCACAACGTTGTGAGCATATGAGTATGTCTTACGAAGAAGACGCATACCCATACGAGCACAAACACTCACCCATCCTGGAGTCTCGCTCGACGGGCGGGGAGAACATGTGCATCTAAATGCTCATACCCATAGAGTCTTGCTCAATATGGAGGCCCTCAGAGCACGAGAACAAGGTATTTAAATACCGTATATATATAGAGTCTTGCTCAATATGGAAGGTATTTAAATCCCGAAGGATATTACCCCCACAGAGTCTCCCTCGATGTGGGGGTATGGACCGTATCATGATTTCTTCGAGAAGCCCTCCATGGAGGCTAGCTCCACATGAAGGGGGATGAAGGAGATGTCGATGCCGTATGGAGGTGATCTCCCTTTTCTTTGCGCTTATTGGATGTTCCGCACCAAGCGAGGGAAGAACCGATACCTTCACACCGAGCGGAGAAACTTGAAGAACAAGTGAGGAGATTTTGGGAGAGAAAGCCTTTTTTTTTTTTTTTCTGGATTTTTTTGAGGGGAAAGCACCCTTTTTCGGAGGGGAGAAGCCAAAAGGGAACCCCCTGCCCTTAGGGGGTGTATGGGGGTTTTATAGGGGTGCCCCCCCTTTACATGCGCATGAGGGAGTGGGCCCTCCTTAACCGATGGGAGGACCATCAGTTAGGGGTCTAACCGATGGTACCCCCATCGGTTAGGGGGGAGATCCCCTCCAACCGATGGTAGGACCATCGGTTGGGGGATTCACCCCTCCAACCGATGGACCTCCCATCGGTTTGGGGGTAAATACCCTCCAACCGATGGGGGTACCATCGGTTGGGGGAGGTTCCCCTCCCACCGATGGGGCTTCCATCGGTTGGGGGGAATTGCCCCTCCAACCGATGGGACTTCCTTCGGTTGGGGAGGGCTTGGGGTTTTGCCTATAAATAGGCCCCCATATGCCCCATTCAAGGGGTGCCTTTGGGATTTCTGGAAATGGGGATTTGACAAATTTTCATGCCAACAAGGACTAACTACAAAAGTACATAAATATATGATATCCATGGACATAGTGTTTTCTAATCAGCTACTCATAGGTGAGTTCAATGCAATATGAGGTTAATCTACCGTCATCAAATTAGGTTTAGTTTCAAGAAGGATAAAGAAGTTTTCATGATCTGAACCACCAAAGCAAACTCTAGCTAGTGGTTAGAGAGACCCAAAACTAGTCATAGAAAGTCCTGCTAAAATCCTGGGTGAAATTGTACAACAAATAGCACTTTCTCAACATAAAGACCAAATGGGAAAACCATGAGCACACTGGCTTTCATACAATGTAATCGAACAGAAACGCCAACCCAAAAAGCACTTTTTTCCTAACAGCATAACCAAATCGGTAAACTAATGAGAAAATTGCCTTTGATACCATGTAATTGAATTGAACGCCATTGAAAAGATCATGTAGTGGCAAGGTTGTTTTAACTTTTAGAAACTGGACTCCAGGACCAGATTGGCCTTGGCTAGTTCTGGTTCCAGGGCCAATTCTGGCCAGTTTTCTCCTGTTTCTCCCGGAGGGAATGAGACCGGTCCCAGCCTGTTCTAGTCCAGTTTGGCATGATTCAGCACCATGTTTAGTGGTTGGAGAATACCAGAACTAACAAAGGTGTGGTCCGTGTGGAGTGGCTCTTGAATACCCGATATGGGAATAAATGGCTTTTGCCTACTTAATCAAATAAGTAGATGGCCAAAGACAAATTATTGTCCCCACTAGAGCCCTTTCCATATAGCACGCAATCTTGGGATGTGAAGTAGTTTTTAAGGATTTTTGCGTATAAACCACCTTGAACCACGAAAAAATTGCAAATATATCACTCCTAGAAATGTATTTGCACATATATCATCAATTAAAAATGAATAGGGATAATTACAAATATGCCCATGAAATATCACATATACCCCTCAAATCTTTGTCTCATCGAGCATACCCTCCATTTGGACATACTACATCACAAACACACCTGCTGTCAGATTCCATCAGTGGACGCCAACCATAGTTGAGTTAAGAGGTGAAAAGACTATCCTACCCTCAACTTGAAGTCTTGAACCCCTCTATGGAACAAGTGTAAGTGATTTCCATCCTTTCATCTTTTTTCCTCCACTATTTGCGGAACATTCCTTAGATTTTAACGGTCAGTTAACCCTGGGGATATGACCACTTAATTTTTCCCAAATATTGGGTATGCTTGATGAGGTCAAGATGTCAAGGGTATATGCAAAAATATGGTAGATTTTAGGGGTATATATGTAATTATCACAAAAGATTTTATCTATGTATATATGTTAGATCTATCGGTTCATCTTTATATGATGAAAATGCCCTCCTTAATCTTATAGTTCTTTTAGTAACAATAAGATAATATATAAACTCCTCTCTCTCTCTCTCTCTCTCTCTCTACACTGTGCAATGGGAGCCCCACCAGAAGAAAGCCCACATATGGACTCCACCAAGCTCCGTGATCCAGCTGTTGAGAAGCCTCTCGGTGATCCTCCAGAAGGAAGCAGTGAGATAGTTGTCAGAAGCAGGGTGATGCGTCGTGGCCCTTGTTGGACCTTAAAAAATTACAGACAACATCCTGGGTACTTCCCTTCAAGGATAAACCACAACTCTTCAGGCCGCGTTAAGTCTCCGAACAAATCGGAAGAAGTTAACACCTTGTACTAAACATTGAAGTACAAATATGGCATGGAAGAAAAATCCAGTAACATGAGGTCTATAAGACCAAGTGACAAATACAAATACAAATACAGCACGGAACAAATCCGGCAGCACAAGGTCCATGAAGACCAACTGTGAGATACAAATACACGGACGAGGTCCATAAAGACCGAGTACAAGTACAAGTACAAGCACAAGAACAAGCCGGCGACAGAAGCTCCGAGGATGCAAACACAACTCTTCATCGGGCAAAACTCCAAGCAAGGGGAGCGGGATTTCAGCAAACCAGTCCCCCCTAATGAGCCCTTATAGCCTATTTATAGGCCACTCTCCCCCACCCCCCCATTTCAAAACAACCCTTAAGGGGAATGGGGGGAAGAGAGGGCGGTTGGAGGGGAGGCCCCCTCCAATTTCTGAAACATGAAACCGGTTGGGGGGTGCCCCCCCCCAACCGTTTTATGTAAATCAGGTTGGAGGGGAGGCCCCCTCCAACCTTCTAATATAAAACGGTTGGGGGGACTCCCCCCTCCAACCGGTTTATTAAAAACAGGTTGGAGGGGACCCCCTCCAACCTGTTTTATGTAAAACCGGTTGGGGGGTACTCCCCCTCCAACCAGTTATTTTAAAAAAAAAAAAACAAAACAGGTTGGAGGGGACCCCCTCCAACCTGTTTAAGGTAGAACCGGTTGGGGGGGTGCTCCCCCTCCAACGGTTTTACATGAAAACAGGTTGGAGGGGAAACCCCCCAACCTGTTTTATGTAAATCAGGTGGGGGGTGCCCACACCCCCAACCTGTTTTATATAAAACAAGTTGGAGAGGAACTCCCCCCAACCTGTTAATATTAAACAGGTTGGGGGGTGTTCACACCCCCAACCTGTTTAATGTTAAACAGGTTGGGGGTGCTTCCCCCCAACCGAAATGGGGGTTCTCCCCCCTCCTTCTCCTGTTTATGCAGGGAGGGGAGGAGAAGCCAGCCCCCTATAAAAGGGGAGGCACCCCCTCTTCTGAAAGGTGTGCATGAAGCCCCAGAAACCCCCCCCCTTATGCTGAAGAAATCAGTCCCCATATTGGAAAGGCCAGCCAAGGCACCAAGCCCCCAAGTGCTGTCCCTAAACCCTGCTGATTGCAACCCCAAATCCTTGTAACCAGTCCCCCAAAAACCCTGCTGGTTGGCAATCCCCCAAGCCTTGTAAAAACCAGTCCCCTTGTTCTGAAAACAAGATTTCAGAAATAGAAGATTTCCCTTTTTCCAAATCTCCTTCCATCCGTTCTTCCAATTCTTTGATTGGCGTGAAGGTATTGGTTTATTCCTTGTTCAATATGGAGTGAGGAGTGCCCGATAACGTGGAAAAGAGCGGGAGATCGCCATCGTATACGGCTCCGACATCTCCCTCGCGCCACGTCCCCACATCGAGCAAGTCTCTGTGGGGGATCCAGGGGTTTAAATACCGTCCATATCGAGCAAGTCTCTATGGACATACGGTATTTAAACACCCTTTATTCTCTCTCTCTCGGTATATTTATACCCCACATCGAGCAAGTCTCTGTGGGGATTCAGGGGTTAAATACTATCCATATCGAGCAAGTCTCTATGGACATATGGTATTTAAACACCCTTTGTTCTCTCTCTCTCGGTATATTTATACCCCACATCGAGCAAGTCTCTGTGGGGGATCCAGGGGTTAAATACTGGCCATATCGAGCAAGTCTCTATGGACATATGGTATTAAACACCCTTTGTTCTCTCTCTCGGTATATTTATACCCCACATCGAGCAAGTCTCTGTGGGGGGATTCAGGGGTTTAAATACTGTCCATATCGAGCAAGTCTCTATGGACATATGGTGTTTAAACACCTTTGTTCTCTCTCTCTCGGTATATTTATACCCCACATCGAGCAAGTCTCTGTGGGGGATCCAGGGGTTTAAGTACTGTCCATATCGAGCAAGTCTCTATGGACATATGGTGTTTAAACGCCCTTTGTTCTCTCTCTCTTGGTATATTTATACCCCACCTCGAGCAAGTCTCCGTGGGGGATCCAGGGTGTTATATGCATACGTTTCAACTAAAGTTTTGTCTCTGAAAATGAGTATATACTCGGAAGATAATTTCGCTAACACGGGCATGTTCCTGCCCATGATAAGCTACATACTCTTTTCAAAAAGACAACCCTATTCGTTTTTAAACTTGGACTCATTCCGTTCAAAATAACAAAGCAAAAAATGTTGTTTTGAAATTCTTACAGATGCATATATTCTCGCCCATGCTATGAAATGGTATCGGGTTGAAACAGGTGTTAATACGACATCTAAAGCTTTTAACTCGATGTAAATGTAACATCGGTTTCGATCGATGGAGACAGGGGTCCAGCACACGCCACCCCAATCGCCTGATGATAAAAGGCACGGAATCAAGAAGTTCAGATCAAAACACGGCGCACCCATCCGTTTTACGGATATTCAAAAAAATTCTTTCTCTGCATTGCGCAGACCCTTACTTCTGCCTGGCAGGCAGGCTGGCACGCCCCGCAACTCAAAGTCAAAAGATAAATGAATAAACATCCTTCAAATGAAGAAGGAAGGAAGAGGAAAA